>JAMZEH010000075.1:6200000-6487500 GCA_024699665.1 Ostrea denselamellosa
ATGTACATAATTTACATAAAAACATATTTATGTAAACTAAAAATGTGTATTTTAGTGAGGAAGCAAATGCTAAAAAAAATCATATATACATATAATCATGCGTGATTCGAACTCGGGCGTTTGAAAAAATATAGTTAAAGTCCACAACCTTTTCCACTAGACCACGACATCTTTATGTAGAAAGCAGGGACATTTAACTTGTAGATGAATTTGACAACAAAGAAAGGGAAATTGCTTTGATTTTTTTCTTTTTGCAAAAAAATGCCTCCGTGAAACAAAATTTCGAAGCGGTAGACTTCTAGCTGAAAACTTCAAGAACATGTACATGCTAAATTTATCTTGTTTCACAGAGGCATTTTTCAAAAAGTCGGGGATTCCCCCGTATTTTAAAGCTAAATATCCTACAAATCGGTTTTTACAGGATTTGATATTGGATTATTTTTGCTAATTCTTGTTAATACACGTCTTATAAACTATTTTCATAAATTATGGAATGAAGACATGATTTGCACTCGCTTTTATTATATATCTGAGCAAGTTTAATTTATTGATCTTTCATTCAACGCCTGTAGGTGATTTAACATGGGACGTGCAACCCCTTCTTTCATTGTCTTGCTGGTGACGTCTCAATGTGAGGGAAAAATTCTCGACGGACGTAAAACAATCAATCAATCAATCATTGGTATTAATTTTACATTTTAATTGGTATTAATTTTACATTTGACTTCGGGTTTGATGTTCTTGGATTTTTAATCCTTTCCATTAACGATGCTCAGTGAGTTTTAACAGCCAAATCCAGTGTTGCTTTGTCATATTTTACTGATGTTACAAGCTGATCTTTAAATAACCTTGTGCCATATTTTTTTAATACAGCCTTTTATTTCTTCTATACAGTTTCCTAGCAATAAAACAATCCTTTGTGAACCATTCCTTTGATTTCTTAAGACGTTTTGTTAAATTTTGATTAGTCATTTTTGTTCCGAAAGTTTCCTTTGTCGAATGTAAAAGTTCGACGTTTGTTCACATATACACACAATCCCATCCTTACACCTTACATAATTTACATCTATATTGTCAAGGTATACATTCAATTCTTTAAGATTTTCTTCATCAATATTGTTACTGAGCATTGAGACACAATTGGTATCCCATTTATCAAGTTTTTTCTGTACGGATATTAACATTTTCTCTATTTCCATAAAAAACAATGAGGTGGGGCCTCCGTGGCTGAGTGTTTACAGCATCGGGCTCAAAATCACAAAGCCTCTCACCTCTGTCGTCGCGTGTTCGAATCTCGGCCTTGGCGTTATGTGAGTAAGTTTGCCAGTTTACTTGCGGAAGGTCGGTGGTCTCTTCCCAGGTACATTGTATCTGGGTTCTCTCCTCCACCAACAAAAACTGGACGCCACCAGATAACTGAAAAATTGTTGAGTGTGGCGGAAAGCAATAAATAATCAATCAATCAATCTTCGCTGCTTTAGTTGTTTTCTCTCTCATACATAGACCTGTCTGGGATTCTTTTTATATTTAAGTCTCATTCTGGAGTCTTTTGTTCACAGCTTTATGATCTCTTTTAATATGGATACAATTCCCATTCAATTACAATGTAAGTAAGGGAAGATGAAGATTGAAGCATTTAAATCAGACAATAATTCCCTGACCAAGGTGCAATGGATTTCATAATTTTGGTAAAAGGCTTCAATGGACACAATAACCATTTGGTCCCCCCCCCCCCCACAGGTGTGAGAGTTGAAAAGATTTTTATTTTTTAGATAAGATTTTTTGGCAGTTTTTGCCCCAACCATGAGCTCCTTGGGGAGCTATGATCACATTAAAATTTCACCATATACACTCCTCTTATCGTAAACGATTTTACCCCACCCCTAAGGTACCAGGAGAGCAGGAGACCTGGGATTTAAATTGATGTCCCCGTTAGATGCTTCACACAAAATTTGAGGACTCCTTGTCAAAAAGACGCCTCATACCAAATTCAAAAAGAAATGGAGTGATATTTACCAAGAAGAAGTTAAAAATGTTCAATTGTTAACGCACAATGGACGTTGGACTACGGATGACGCATGACGACGGACGATGATCAATTACAATAGGTCATCTGAGTTTACAGCGAATTCTGAATAGTTCTCGTCGAGATTGGAGCAGTTCTTTTTCGCGAATGAAGCTCATGAAGATGGAGAATCGAACGGTTTGGGTCGAGATTGGAACAATTTAGGACAAGATACGTGTAGGAAGAAAGAGATTTGAAAATCTGCATTTTGGACTATTTCTGCACGTTTTACAAATGGAAGATAGGGAAGAGTTATCAATATGATAAACCCAGAAATACAAATTTATTAGAGAGAGAGAGAGAGAGAGAGAGAGAGAGAGAGAGAGAGAGAGAGAGAGAGACTTCGTGTCTAAGTTTGAAGTTTTACATAATTCATTTCGTAATGTTACTATTTTTAAAGTAGAAAGAATGGGATTGAAAATTAAGATATATGCAAAGCACAGTTACATGGAGGTGCCTTAAAAGTTTACATGAAAGTATATTTACTGGTATACTGTAATTCATCTACAGTGGCTTTTTATTATAAAACAAATATCCTATATTAATTTCATATTTGCTATTAATGAAATTGATCTCGGACATGTCAGTAGTTTCCCGACATAAATATAAAATATATAATACACAATTGTTATTTCGTTCTAACTTTTAAATTTACATATGATGTGCATAAAAAGTGAAAATTGATATTTATATTTAGATAAGTCAGTTTATAGTTCACACGATTGTTATTTTCTTTTGTTATATTTAGATATTGAAACTTGATGTGTCACGTGTTATTTCCTACTTTCGGTATCAATATTGATAAATAACGCCCATTTGTAAAACGTTAGGCCTAAATTTAGTTATGCACACATTACCAACGGTTAATCGTTATATCTACTTCAGGCATGTTTAGAAAGTAACCAAGGAAGAAACTATATTCTTTGCTTTGTCAATTTAAGGTTTGTAGGTATGTCTTGAATCACGTGTAGAAGGAGTGTATGTATGTGTTAGGAATACATTGATATGTAAGCAATATTTGAATTAAACTTTTGGATTGGTGATGCATGGATTCGTTGATATTGGACTTCTATATTGCTCGATACAGAGTGTGCTATAAATAGTTTTCATCAAGGGTCTCCGATATATCCCAAGGGAGGTATATCACTGGAAAGACTATCTTATATGTTGAGTGCAATACAGCAGAGTTTTTAGGGATGGTGATATCAATACTAGGGAAATCATGGGCCGAAATCAGTGTACACTAATCTTCGAAATAAGAAAATAAAAACATATAACTTACATAGTTACGCCGTTCTTGACGCTGATTCTGACTACGGATTTCTCCGTTTCTCTTATTAACATATAGGGTTCGAGGCGTGTGTGGCCGTTCCACGGGAGATGCTTACTCTTCATGGGAACTACATCCCATTTCTTGTATATGCAGGGATCCGTGTTTGTCCAACTCTCTGTTATCCCTTCTAGGAGTTAAAAGATTGATCACTGTTCGTTATCTTTAGCTTTTCGTAGTGATTATATTGATTGTATATTGTTTAACGTCCCGCTCGTCCAGTTGTTTTCTTTTATATCTACGCTCTAATTGTGGAAATACTAACCTGTGTTGTGTTTTGTGAGGAAAGAAAATAATAATACAAAATAAACAAAATTAAAACAAAACAACTAACTGCATTGAAAATAGCATGATCGGAGTGTTCGGAGAAGTTTTACGTGAATAAAAAATTATGCTAATACATTATTCAAGGGTTCCGAGAAGTTTTACTTAAAAATCTTTCCGTTTATCTATTAAACTTGTTAATGATATGGTGTATAAGATTGAAAGCACTACCCATAATATCGGATGTAGTCATTTGTGATTGGCCGTGAGTTTACTCATTTCAAGATAGACGATCGCTCTATATATCCATACCACCATATAATTACCGCGACATGGAAACCTCGAATAAGGCAGGGGATTGTTAGAACCGTCTGTATTATTGATTACCAGGAGACATACGGCTTACAGGTTTAGCTATTTTACAAACATAAAGTAAATACACTGCACTTAAAAGTTTGTAATAAAGGGTGTGAAAAGGCACGAGCAAGAGTGCGTGATCTAACAATCCCGGGTGTGTTCAACAGACTGTTGGAAGACTTGATCACCAAAGACTACGATAATATTGTCAATGAGGAATTCTAGCATCTTTTTAACATCAACTTCAGAGTACTTGTGCGTGGAGTCAGATTGATGTTTAACAAACTGATTTTTGGGATGACCAATCACAAAATATGAATATATACTTTTACCCTTTTGTTCACGAACAAAATGTCTATGATGTCAAAAAGTCTAGTCTATAATTTATCGTGAGGTATGGTCGTGTAAAGAGTTGTAAAATCATACGTTTTAATGTTGTGAATTCGAGAAAAGTTTTGTGATTTCAAATTCAATAAAAGTTATTTAGAATTTTTAAGGATCCACATATGATTTACATCACTTCTGGCATATGTAGTGGAACAGTACGTTGGAAGTTTCTTCTTCACAGCAGTTAATATTTTCATAAGGAGCAACGATAAAGGCTTGGTAGAACATTTACTGAATCCAGCAATGTATCTTTGCTTGTAAGGGTTTTTCTGGAGTTTGGGGATCCAGTATCGGTACAGTAACTCATTGACTGGAATATTAAATGTATTTAAAACTGAAGCAGGATTTTGAAGAATTTCATCTTTTGAAAGGGCAGTTAGAGTATACGTGCGATTAATAAATATGGAATCAATGCCGAGTTCGTTTAGAATGTAGTTGTAATAATGAGCCTTACAAACAAATACAAAGTTGTCGCCAGCTTTGTCAGCTGGAACCAAAACATATTACTCATGTAACCGCTCTAATTCTTTTATCACTTCTGAATTACTAAACACAGAAGGATAGATGGTACGCATATATATATATATATATATATATATATATATATATATATATATATAATTTACATAGGAATGGGGGGGGGGGTATTCGAGTATTTGAATGTGTTAGGAATATTGTCAAGTTTTACAAATTGCACTTAAATTACAATATCTTGCTAAAAATGTACATTAAAACTTTAAAAAGTGGGGGTTATAAATAAAAGTTTTAAAATATTAACCAAAATACTAATTTTTTTTTTTTTTTTACAAAATATCACGCAATTTAAAAATTGCTCTTTTCTTTAGAAAAAAATATATCAACCAAATTAGATTTACAAAATTTAATTACTGTAAGTCTTTAGTACCTGTATCATAAATTACAAAATTGAAATACTTGTTGAGGGTTATAAATATTAACAATATATTTGATAAAGTTGGGACTGTAAAAATCATGTATATTTAGAACTTTTTGATTAAAATCCGTCCGCAACAAAATGAAGTTCTTTCCAAAACCTTTCAAAATGTGAATTGTGACATAACATTTTTCCACAGGATGGGTTTAAGTAATAAATGTATGATAGGTTTGGATCGATGAAATAAGCAGTGAACCAGTTCCTTCACCGTTATAGCATCCTCTACAGTTGCACTCAGAAGCTGAGGAGTTAGGGTCCTTACGATTTTAATTTTCGAAATCTCTTATCATGAACTTTTATACCTATTATCAATACTGAATTATTTTACTGATATAAAAAAAGAGACGTTTTCTTATTTCTCATACGCACGTGTTAACACAGTCACAGATACCCCATGATCTCTTTCAGAGATTCCACCAGCCTTACAGGAAGTATACCACAGAGGATAAATAACATACAATTGGATTTAAAGCATTTATTTATTGTTTTTTAACACAATTTTACAAGTCATGAAATGTAACAATTTGTATCAAATATTTCACGAAATGTCATGGCACTTGTAAATTAGTAATTATACAATGGTATACATAGATAAGTAATAATGATATGGTTACAACGAGCAGATCTTGTAAAGTATTTAAGAGATTCTATGACGAAGAGACAGGATTTGGATTTGACGGTTCGTTCCTTTCATTTCGTTTATTCTCTCGAGATCTGACGTAATTTTGTAAACAAATTGTACTGCGATAGACTGGCTATCTCATCACTTGATTTCCGTCAAAATAAACTTCAAACAGATAAGTGTTTTGTTTTTTGGTTTTTTTTCATAAATTATTCACACAAAATTAGGTTAACTCACTTTCTGATTTATAAATGAAATCGTGCTACTGATTTAACCATGCTTCAAATCACGTGACAACGTGAAGGTTCATTGATAATGTTTTTAGGAAAGAGAACTTTTTATGATTCTTTTTTCCTTTATCACGAGGAGAAGCAGCCGTCGAATTAGGCTATAGGAATGGCGGCGCCCATTGTTTGAATCGCCATTCACAGAATTCGACTAAAGGAAATGACTAGGTTTCTATCTAGAAATGATTTAAGCTCTCAATGATTTTTTTTTATAATATAACTAAAAATTGTGGAGAATTTCGCAGTTGATGCAACTTAAAACAATCTTTTTCAATTACCATTTAATCTGTAATTCGGTATTTATGTAATCAGTTGTTTTAATTACAAAAAAACTTATACAACATTTATTTAGTTTTGCATACTCTTAGTTTCAATTTTAAAGTCATTTTCGTATTATTATGCACTTCTTGTTCTTCATCTTATTGTATGATATATAAAGCGGTTAAGGGTAAGTATCTTAATTAGATAAAGCGCTTTATAAATGTGAAAAAATAATATGAAAAAATAGTGCATCAAGCTGCAAGATGTTTACAGACTGTCAAAACATGGACAACACACGAGGACAACTAACGACATGACCGACCACAGCACTCCTCACTGAAATCTTGATCAAATCCCATCGGAACCTCTGTCGCCTTACTTGTGTCGTTATCAAACTTCCGACACGAGGAGAATGGCGGAGAATATAAATGTAAGGTGACTGCTCCATCCACGTGACTCTTGTTTCCGACTCGATGAAACCCGTCTTCATCTAAATAAAAATGTAGCACAAAATCAGACTTAGTTTTCGCGGTAATTTGTTGATTAAGGAAGCTTCTTAAAAAAGTTTCTCAAATAAGCACGAAATTATTTGATTACAGGATATATTTCATGGAAAGCAGACTTAATTTTCTCGGTAACTAGGTATGTTATTTAATCGTAACCGTTTACGTGTCCATTGTGTTTCTAACCGGATACCCACCTGTGATGTGTGCGACATCATTGAGTTTATATCTCCGCTCATCAATTTTCTCCATTTTACATCCACAACAATCCTGACATGGTGACGTCAGTTCCGGATTTTTGTACAGCTCCTCGTGTACCTCCCCCTGCAGGGTCTTCATAAAGCAGTGTGAGTTGGGATGGTCGTGTATTGGACTTTCCTGACCCGTATTCCAACACAGGATCATCAGATTGTAGAAACCATTGCCTTTATCCAGTAGCGTTCTTGTATACCTGTCAAGTTAATAACCATATTTATATTACAGGCATGTCACGTTACTTAAATACACAGTGAGTACTGTTATATGATTGATTGATTATATATTGTTTATCGTCCCGCTCGAGAATATTTCACACATATGGAGACGTCAACATTGCCGGTGAAGGGATGCAAAATTTAGGCCTATGCTCGGCGCTTATGGCCTTTGAGCAGGGAGGGATCTTTATCGTGCCACACCCGCTGTGACACGGGGACTAGGTTTTTGCGGTCTCATCCGAAGGACCGCCCCATTTAGTCGCCTCTTACGACAAGCAAGGGGAACTGAGGATCTATTCTAACAACCCGGATCTTCACGGGGCGAGTACTGTTGTACTAAACATTACATAATGCATTTTATAACATGCAGCCAAAAATACAAACTGTGCTGATTTAGAATGTACGTCTGACGTCATGTATTCACTCCCTTGCTGTACCTCTAACACTTCGCAACTCCATTAATATTCAGACACTGTCTAACAATTCAAATTACCGAAAGGTCCGACTATTCTTTCCATAGAAATTTTTGTATGATTTTATCGCTAGCGAACAGTTCGCTAGCAAGATAGTAAATGTAATTTTCTTGAAATGTTTTAAAGAATGAAATTATTTCCTGTAATTAATTGCATTTGTATGTATTTATCTACTCTTATCTCCTAGATTGAAAACAATCACAGTTTTCTAAGTAAGTTCATTGAATTACTGTAAGAGGGGTGGGTGTGGGGTAGGTTGGGTGGGGTGAGGGTGGGGTGAGATCGTGAGTTTGAACTCCGCTTGTACCATGACCGCGTCAAACCTAAGACGTAAACATAGGTAGTGATTGCCCCTTCGCCATACTCTCAGTATTTAGAAGTGAAAATCACGGGTCTTTCATATATGACCTTATAAACAGAAGTCCCGTTGGCACATTAAAGAGACCTCACTGCCTCGGCCTTAAGTGCTAAACAAAGGTGGTATTTTGCCTACAACTGGTGGCGTCTCAATATGAGTGAAAATTTCATGATTTAAAATTTAAACAAACCAATCCAATACTTTAATTTATTTTGTGTTAAGACATCCGGTCCACAAAACACCATTTTTTAAAGAATTAATTTCTATGTACTGCAAACCTTGTTATGAATGAAGGATGATAAACATACGCATTGCTTCTCTGAAAAAAAATTCAAATTAAATACCACATAATATATATATATATATATATATATATATATATATATATATAGATAGATAGATAGATAGATAGATAGATAGATAAACATTGATCCTTGTGAGAAAACACATTTTTGACGTATAGATTAAATTAGAATATAATTTCCAAAGAAAGCGCAAGGTGTAACGATTGGTCTTTTAACGTAAGGTCACCATTCAAATTATGAAATTTTCTTTAAAAAATAAAGATTCTACACGGGGAGATAACTCAGATAGAGGATTTCATTAACTATCCATTAGTCTAGGCATTGTCTACTCTCGTCGCCTTCTTCATCACACTAAAAATTAAATATTTTGTTTTCACAAAAGATTTAATAATATAGATACTTACATTTTATGAAGATAAATTTAGTATGGATTAGTTAGCTCAACTTGCCTAGTAATGTACATTCAGTTTTATTCCATTTTTGAGTCATTGCAGATGAATTTCAGGAATGCTTTATACGTTTTATTGCCATACAGTATATAGTTACAGGGAGTTTTCTTCACAATCATATTGTAATGTCTCCGCCCTTTTGTATTAATTTTATATGTGTGGAACGTTATGCATTCTGACACGCAAAATGTCATTACTCCATAAAATATTCCGTTACAAAACAACTGTGTACACCTTTACTCATGCCACACGCGTTTGGAATGTACCCATTTTTGTTGTTGTTCTTTTTCAATTTATAAGAAAACATCTTACAACGGATTGCAAATTATTGAAGATAAATGCATCTAGTGTAAAACCGTGTTAAAGATTTTAGAAATAAAATGTCATTCTAAAGAGTCCGAGTCTGTTCGGAAGTAGAATTCCATTGTGATTTTTAATTTCACAAAATATAAAAAAAAATATAATTGTATCTTTTATCTCCCGTGGTATATATTTATCTGAATCTAGGTAGGACGTAATATTTCTGCTTTCATTGTTAGACGATGGTATATATATTCGTGAATAAAGTTTAAAGGTAATACAACATTTATTTAAAGACCATGCTATAAATGTCGTTGCGTTTTTGAAAAGAAATCTCAAGTTAATGAAAACCTGTGTTAATTTCTCCCTCATTTATCGTGATATAATCCACGCACCTGTAAGATTTTTAGACAGAGACTTTCGGGCAGCCAGTCCATTACTGTTGATTTTTACGTTAATGTGGTAGACCCACCTGTAAATAAAATCCCCAGGAAAACAGAGTACACGTGAAGACTAAAAATATAGCGACATTTTTATTTTCATTTATCGGTTCTTTTAACTAGTACCCCTTGCTTGCCGTACGAGAGGACTAAATGGGGCGGTTCTTCAGTTGAAACCGCAAAAATCAATGACTGTTTCACAGCAGGTGTGGCACGAGAAAGATTCCTCCCCTACTACAAGACCGCACACGCCGAACTTTTCCCTAACTTTGACAGCCCTCCAATGTCAATGGTGATGTCTTCATACGAGTGAAAACTTCTCAAGCAATATACAGGTAGGTATATGTAGGTATATGATTTTTGCCAGTGATTTCAGGTGTGTACAAATCTACAGAACTTACTTGATATCGCTCCATTTCTCCTTGTCTTTCCAGTCCTCGGGGTGACTTCTATACTTTGAGAGCAGTTCCTTTACCATCTCCACGGACTCCTCCCTCAGCCCGATCCCCAGAACTTTTCTCAGGTCAGATTGCAGAGTTTTGAGATCGTACCTCTCCATTCGTATGTCAGAATTAGAAATCTTATTCAGGCCGTGAAACCTTTTTATACAAACGATTTTTTTTCTAGGAAAAATGCTCTTTTTATAGATATATAGGAGACAGCTCACATAATACCCCATAGGTTTCGGTTTCTGAACACTGAACTAGTGACTACAAACCCGAGCGTTTGCCAGAGTGTTAATGTGTATTGTATTCTTTGTCTGGATTATTGGTGGTGGTGTAATTATATATGCATCGGAATCATTACGTGTTAATAGGCGTCTCGATCTAGAACCTACGAACATGGAATGTATCTGGGTAGAAATAAGTGATCCTAACTCTAATTTTCTTCTTTGTTCCATATATCGACCCCCGACCGCTGACAGTTCATTTTGGAAAAAATTGGAATGGTCCGTTGAAAAAGCACTTGATGTGTCCGAAAAAGTTATAATTGTAGGTGACATAAATGTAAATTTCCTAACTCTACAAAGCACACACATTGTTAATGAAATTCTCCAAAAGCATTCCTTTAAAAACATAATCCACGAGGCTACGAGAATCACGACACACACGAACACTCTCATTGACCCAATTCTAGTAAGCGATACCATGGCCGGAGGAATAGCGGACTCGGGAACAAAAGATATAGAACAGTCTCTTAGTGACCACAAAGGCACATACGTTTCTCTTAAATATAATGCAATACAAAACCAGTCATATGAAAGGAAAGTTTGGGTATATAAAAATGCGGATTTTGAAACACTGAATTCGCTTGTACATAACACCGATTGGAATTCGTTACTTACTGACGCAAGTGATATTGATCAGGCAGAGAAAAACTTTTCTACAACTTTCTTAAACCATGTTAAACAATGCGTTCCTGAAAAAACAATAACTATAAGACCTAAAGACAAACCTTGGTTTGATTCGGCTCTGCGAAAAACAATTCGTTTGCGAAATCGTGTGAGAAATAAAGCCCATAAAATAAAAACTACTTTGGATTTCAGTCATTATAAAAAATTGCGTAACAAAGTTAATAATATGAAAAAAAATAGCTATGGCAAACTATTATAATAACATTGAGTCAAATCTTATCAACGCAAGTATTAAAAGTTCCAAAATTTATTGGAAACTTTTGAAAGATGTATTCAAATCTAAAGTTAGAACCGAAATACCACCACTACACGTTAAGGAAAACGGCAATGCACATATCACATACAGTGACTTCGACAAAGTTGAAGCGTTAAATAATTATTTTGCGTCGATATCGTCTTTACTTGACAACGAACCCACATTGCCTGATTTTTCTTTAGTTTGCAATAATGTACTTGAAAATATCGAAATTATAGAACAAGATATCATTGATATAATTTCTGTTTTACCAGTTAACAAGGCAATCGGACCAGATAGTATAAGCCATAAGATGCTAAAAGCCACTATTTTTACTGTATCAACTCCTTTGTGTATTTTGTTTAATCGGTCTTTAAAGGATCACTCTTTTCCTAAGCAATGGAAGGTTGCTAATATATTACCTCTATTCAAGAATGGTGACCCTTCAGAGCTGTCCAATTATAGGCCTGTGTCACTATTAAGTTGTGTAGGTAAAATTATGGAACGTGTTATTTTCAAGTATGTGTACAATTATTTTCATACAAATAGTCTTTTTTACAAGTATCAGGCAGGTTTTTTACCTGGACATTCAACTGTGTATCAGCTCATTGAAATATATGATAGTATAGTCAAAGCCATAGATGAGGGAAAACATTGTTGCATGGTTTTTTGTGATCTGTCAAAAGCATTCGATCGAGTCTGGCACAAGGGACTTCTTTTTAAGTTAGAGTTATATGGTGTTAACGGACATCTATTACAATGGTTTGAAAGTTATTTGAATTATAGAAGTCAACGAGTTTTACTTCGAAACACAGTATCAGGTTCAAAATTTGTACAAGCTGGTGTTCCTCAAGGTTCGGTATTAGGTCCCCTATTATTTCTGATATATGTCAATGATGTAGCAGAAAACATGTTAGGTTTATGTAGGCTATATGCCGATGATAATTCTTTACAGCACTGTTCATCAAATACCCAAACTATCCAACTACAGTTGAATAATGACTTAGAAAAACTTAATGTGTGGTCCAAGCAATGGTTATTGAAGTTTAATCCATCAAAAACAAAAGCTGTCTTTTTTAGTACTAAAAAAAATGTAGATTTACCTTCTTTAGAATTTCAAAACTGTAGCTTAGATTTTGTGTCAGCACAAAAACATTTAGGAATTATTTTTTCACATGATTTCAGCTGGTCAACATACATTGATTCGCTATTAGCCAGTGCGAATAAGAAACTGGGGTTGCTTAAAAAATTAAAATTTAAGGTCAGCGCTAAGACTTTATCCCTTTTATACACTACTTTTATAAGGCCATCTCTGGAATATGCATCTGAAGTATGGGGTGGGTGTTCAAATCAAGACTCTGAAAAGCTAGAAAAATTACAGCTAGCAGCTGCAAGGATAGTCACAGGTCTTACTTCGTTGGCATCACGTGACTCACTCTATTTCGAAACTGGGTGGGAACCACTTATTGTCAGAAGAAGGGTCAAATTAAAAACAATTATGTATAAAATTTATCATAATATGGTACCAGATTATCTTCAAAATATTTTACCAAGCATACGGTCACACGAATCAAATTATGTCACAAGACAATCGCAAAATTATAGTATTCCCAAGTGTAGATTAAATATTTATAAGTCATCCTTTGTACCTTTAGCGATAGACGAATGGAATTCAGTACCGATGGAAATAAGACAATCAAGTTCTATAAATTCTTTTAAACAAAGTCTACATGTACCAATAAAACCTCGACCCTCTTATTTTTCGCATGGAGAACGCTATTGGAATATAATCCATACAAGGTTAAGGCATAAATGTGCATTGAATAATGATTTATTCAGATGTAATATTATAGATAGTCCTCTATGTTCATGTGGAAAAACAGAGGACGCCTACCACTTCTTTTTTTTCTTGTACTAAATATTCTGCTGCAAGAAACGATTTATTCAATGCTGTTTTTAAAATGGATAATTTGCATATTGTGGATACACATGTGTTACTGTGGGGAGACAACTCTATTAGTATTGATGACAATGAAAAACTATTTTTTAATGTACAATTGTTTATAAAACGATCTGGTAGATTTTGATGTCAAATCTGTTTTACATTTCATATAAACAATATGGTAACTTTTGAATAAGTATATCTACTGTAAGAACTTTCATTGTAGCTTTATATTGAAATGACCTTTGATACCATTGCATGTAATTAGTTATAAAACTTTATGTTTGTCATTAATTGTTACATAGGAGAAGGTGTTCTAAGTTTTAAGAACTTGTACCTGATCCTTTTGTTATTAACATCTTGACAATAAAATATGTTCAAATCAATTAGAATTCTTATTCAGGCCGTGAAACCTTTTTATACAAACGATTTTTTTTTCTAGGAAAAATGCTCTTTTTATAGATATATAGGAGACAGCTCACATAATACCCCATAGGTTTCGGTTTCTGAACACTGTACTAGTGACTACAAACCCGAGCGTTTGCCAGAGTGTTAATGTGTATTGTATTCTTTGTCTGGATTATTAATAAGCTGCACTTTTATATATTTCAAAAATAAGAAATTATATATATATATATATATATATATATATATATATAATTCCCAAAAATATTATGATTAAAATTCTAAAGTTTTAAATGGTGGATTGTCTTTGTACATTGTTTTCCTGTTGTTATCAATGTGTAATTCTGATGTTAAAGAGATATGACACAGGCCATCGCGTTTCGTCATATTGTTGAAATGTCCACACAACTCTCTCTCTCTCTCTCTCTCTCTCTCTCTCTCTCTCTCTCTCTCTCTCTCCGTGACCTCAGTGCAATACCGTCACATTTGTCAAGTTTTGTCGGGAGTAGTAAACAGCCAAGAGAACCTACTTTCGTTTTCGTTTTCTAGATATATCCTGTGATTTAACAAGCGTACCCATTATTTAACCAGTGGTTTTCATAACATTTTCAAACTTTACATAGTTTACCCGAAAGGAAATTACGAACACTGTATGTATGTTTGCATTGTGTATCAATATAATATTGTTTGCTCAATACTGTTGTTCGGAAGCCGCTGCGTTGTACACAAATTGGCTTAAGTACAAAAATATTACGAATAAAACATATTAAAATTATATTATTGACAGTGCATGTGCGTGTTTCTAGGGACATGGAATTTGTACTAAATGAAGGTATGTGCAAGGCGATCAGAGTTCGTAATTGTAAGTTTACAAGGAGCTATAAATAAAATGTCTGTCATTCCTTTCAGAGAATAAGCAAAATACCGTGACTCAGTTGAATATTGTCCAAAATAAACCGAAACTTATCCTGGTCAATAAAGAAGCAGATAAAGATTTTTTTTCCGCACGAACATTTTAAATATCGATACACAGGCGATAAACCATCAACATTATAATCATCATTCTGTATTCTGAACAAGGTGAACAAACACAACCCTTTTTTTTTATCTCTATCGCAGTTCTATACACTCATAACGTCAATTTATTTTAAAGGGACAGGACGTGCACAGAAGGACTCGTTGTATAGTGGAAAATGTTATGACTGTACTCTCTCTCTCTCTCTCTCTCTCTCTCTCTCTCTCTCTCTCTCGTTAAATGACCTATATAGCACATTCATACACTTCCATAACGTCAAGACAACTTAACAGGAAGGGCGTGTTTTGCAGAGCAGTGATATGTTGACAAGTTTATCTGAAATTTTCCGATTTGCAGGGAGGGCTCTCTGTATGTTAATCGGTCCTAAATCTGAGATTGAAAAATGAAAGAACAAATATTAATAACATATTTGTGATTGAATATATATTTTGATAGAATCAGGGTGCAACTGAAGCAATAAACCTGTCAAATCTTCGGTGTGCATTGATACAGCTATTGTTAATTTCAGTTTTAGATTAAGGTTACGTTGAATTTATGCTTACTTCCATTTCTGGCTGCTTTTGGCTGCTTCCCACTAATACTAGCATTGTCTGAATGACGCAGTCTGATTGGGTGATAGTACGCATGAATATTCCAAGCCAAAGTCATGCTGACGTGACCCTCTATGTCAAATCCTAGTATGGCGATCTGCTTGAACGTTTTTTCCCAGCTCTTTCTAGTTTATTCTCCTTTTGGATTTCCAACGTTTTAGACTTCGGCATCACTGAAGAGACATTATTTGTCGAAATACGCATCTGGTGCATCAAAATTGGTACCGTTTCTATTCTATATTATTAACCACTGGGTCGATGTCTTTGCTGGTGGACTGTTAGTCCCCGAGGATTTCACCAGCCCAGTTGTTAAGTATTTCAGTAATAGCATGAAATACGGATGAAAATTTACTGTGAGACAATAAAATAATTCATTTCAAAATTAAAAATTATCTCCCTAATGCATATCTCTGGTTCTTAGCCGGGTTTAGCTCAAGTATTTGGCTTTTTTTTCCAGCTCTTTGAAGTGTATTCTTATTTCAGATTTCCACCATTTTAGACTTCAGCATCACTGAAGAGACATTATTTGTCGAAATGCACATCAGGTGCATCACAATTGGTGACGTTTATGTTCTATATTTATCTCGTAATCCTAAAGGGATTATGAACGAATGTATATCGGCTGTGCAGTCTGTTCTAAAAAAAAAACACCAAAAAAAAAAACAAAATACCAAAAAAGTGAATATAATTCTTCTGGGATCTGGTATCTTTGACGCATGCGTCAAGTTGATTTCTTCTAATGATCTGATTTCCAAATACAAATGGGTGGGTTGCTGTCTGACTCGATTCATGTTAACAATTACCCCGTACTTTACTGTAAAATTAAAAACAACCTAAACTGAACTCGAACCCGCAATCTTTAGTTCAGCGGTTGACATCCTAACCTACTGAGCTACTCAGCTTGGGAATTAAATCTAAAAGGGGTAGACAAATATCACTGATATTTGCATTTTATTTCATGTTTTAAAAGGAATTCAGTCATTATGGCGATGCAGTATACCACCTCATTACCTTCGAGATTTTCGAGTGACTATATCGTCCTCAGGTGTTGAACATAAGACGCGGAAATCGTGGGTCTTTCGTATAGACTCGGGAGGCCCCACAACACGCCGAAAAATACCAGCCCTGAGCCACGTAAACAACAAGAAATGTGTGGTTTAGAATCATTGAATATATATTTCCGCATCTTATATATATATATATATATATATATATATATATATATATGTGTGTGTGTGTGTGTGTGTGTGTGTGTGTGTGTGTGTGTGTGTGTGAAACTACACGAGTGGAACAGGGAAAGAAAGCAAAACAGTTTGGAAATGAAGGTTCTGCTTAAAAAAAAAAGCGAACTCTGAACAGTTTTAACAAAACGGTTCTGGTAAAGATTGGAGCAGTTCTTTTGGTGAATGAAGCTCACGAAGAAGGCGATCAAGCGATTCAAATGGAGATAGGAACAGTTTGGGTCTTGTTAAATGTAGGAAGAAAGATATTTTAGGTTCTGCGTTTTAGACTCTGCACTTTTTATATTACAAAATGTAGATAGGGAAGAGCAGTCAATCTCATAAATCTTACCAGAAATACAGTCATGATATACAGAGAAGTTGTGTGTGTGTGTGTGTGTGTGTGTGTGAGAGAGAGAGAGAGAGAGAGGGGGGGGGAGAGGGGGGATCGTGTTGAAGTTTTAGATACTTTATTTATTATTATTATTATTATTATTATATTCACATATATAGCGCAAAATTACGTATAGTTTCTATGCGTTTTACAGAGGTTGTCCTAATGAAGATGAAACACTTATAAAAAGAACCGTTAAGAATAATATTGACAAATTATTACTAAAATAGCGATAAGACACCAAAATGCTGTGTAAAAGTATGGCAGTCACCTTCGTAGTCTATGATGTGATATTGATTTATGCTAAAATGTATTCACGTTTGAACAGCAGTGTTTTGACTTTCTTGCGGAATGTTCTGTTTGATTCAAGATTGCGATTATTATTTCATAATTTTACTATCATTAAAGTGGAAAGAATGGAATAAAATTTAATTAGGAGATATACATTGTACAATTACATGCAGGTGACGTAAACGTTTACCTGATAGTATCTACCGATAAATTGCAATTCATACATAGCGGCATTTTATTTTCAAAAATATCCTAAAGTAATTTCTTTCATGTTCTCTAATAATAAATTGAACTCGCAAATATCAATAGTTTCTTGACAAACAAAAAATTAAAATATGCTTTTGACAATAATTTTGTTCTATGTATGATATGCATAAAAATTGAAATGTGATAGTTATGGATATAGTTAATTTGTAGTACACAAAATTGTTATTTTGTTCTGCTATATTTAAATATGGTATGCATTTTAATTCCTCATGGTATTTCTTACTTTCAGTTTCGGTTTGATAAACAACGCTCATTTATGAAACCTCAGTCCTAAATTTTGTTATGCAAACATCAGCGGTTTATCGTTGACTTCCAGATTTCGTTGCCAGACATTGTACAACGACCTTATATGTCTGATGAGGCATGCAAATTACTGGTTAACTCATTGGTAACCGCCAGAATCGATTACGGAAATGCCTTGCTGTACGGTGTGAACAAACAATATACGGACAAACTTCAACAGGTACAAAACAGTTCTGCCAGATTAGTAACGCGGACTAAAAAACACGAACATATTACGCCTGTTCTTGTCAAACTACACTGGCTTCCAGTCAACTACCGTATACAGTACAAGATACTTATGTATGTCTTTAAGTGCCTCAACAATCTGGCACTCGATCTGTCAGAACTTATTGTACCATACAAGCCCGCCAGATCTCTTAGATCGAATTCTGCACATCTGATAGAAATGCCTGTAACCAAGACTTAGACGTACGGAGAACGCAAGTTTGGTAAAGCGGCCACTCTATGGAAGAGTCTTCCATCTAAATTCAGGAAGATGCAGAAACTTGACTGTTTAAAAAAAAAATTTAAAAACTCATCTCTTTCGTCAGGCTTTTAATGTGTGATCTTTTTGATTTGACGTATTTTATAATCAGTATTTTATGCAACATGCCGAAGAATGGTATCAAAAAAAAAGTTTTTTTCTAACACATATCTTTTATTTTATAACTTTTATAATATAGATTAATTTCTATTTTTCTCTAGCTTATTTCTTTCATAATTTCAGTTGTTCATTGTGCGATATTGATATCTGGCATTATTAAGTATTTTACGTATTCTGTATAATTTTGGTTTGCAACAAACTCGCCAGCAGATCTTATAAAGCATTTAAGAGATTCTATGAAGAATTTTACAGAGAGATATGCAATCAATAATGTATGTTATGTTTACAACTAGAAATTAAAATTTGACATCTGATTATATGCAGATATCAATTGCATGGAAATAGCCCTTAGCACATGCTACTTAATACCATTTATCAAAACATCACAGTCACACCATAAGGACATTCATGATCATATGTATAAAATTGTCATCTGTATACTCAGATAATTGTCGTTCAATGTCTTTTAGTGTTGCGATACTCCATCACTTATCATAACTGACCGTAACTTATTATACCGAGTCGGGTACACCCCCACCGATTATAACAGATCTCCTTAATTATCATAACAGGTATCCTTATCATAAAATGTCTGCATCACAGATTCTTAAAAGTTTGGTACTGTTAAAATGAAATCTCTTTTAAGTCCAGTGGTGAACCAGCACTTATTATAACAATTTGGGGAAGCACTTCGACAAGACTTTAATGCAGAAGAACGCCGTAAGTCTCGTAGCACCGCACAGTTAGATAATTACGAAATACTTGTCCTTATGTACCATTCCAGAGCTAACGTTATCCCATATTTATTTAATTATTCCACCTCAAATACTGGGAGTATTTCAGTATGTCAAATGTTATAACGACCACAAAAACAAACCCCTGTAAGCCTCATTCTTTGTTCACAACTTTAAGATATTTCTAAATGAAGGGTCTCCGTGGCCAAGTGGTTAGAACATCGCGCTCAAAATCACAAAGCCTCTCAATTCGATTCTCACTCGCACCGATACATGTGAGAAAGTTTGCCAATTTACTTTTGGAAGGTCGGTGGGCTCTTCCCGGGTATATTATATCTGGGTTGTCTCGTCCACCAATAAAAAGTGGATTTCACCATAAAACTTAAAAAAGATTGAGTGTGGCGGAAAACTACAAAACAATCAATGAATCAATTTAAATTTATTGTTAACTCTACATATCATGAAGCGTACTACTACACCAGTGGAACCGTGAACGTTTTGGAATGAACGGTTTTAATTGAAAACAAGAGGCCCGCAGGCCTTAACGGTCACCTGAGTATCATAGTTCATAAATTCATCCCATGGTTGTTTAACAACATTGAGAAAATATAATAAGTAAAATATTTAGTTTTCACATCTTTTAGCTAGTTAAATTCAATGTCATCGTTGCATGTATGTTTGCAGTACAAAAATCTACATAAAATGGAGCAGTATTTATATTGGTTTTCAGAGCAAAGTCTCATCCGGTAGTTTTTAATAGTATCTCCTTAATTTTTCCCTAAAACATAAAATTTGGTGTACTAAGTTTTAAATGCAGCAACATTTTATAAAAGTTGAAGTGATTTTTTTTCAATTATATCTTAATTACCAAAACCCCAAATCTCACATCCATATAGCAACGCAGGTACAACAAATTTGTCAAACAGATATAATCGATCAGTAATTGAATTTCGGAATGACACACATAGCTGTCATTGAACGATTTGATATACTTTTTTTTTTGTTTCCATAAAAGAGCAAGATTTCGAGGAAAAAATTGCAAGATATTTAATTTTGTTGACAGTTTCTAATTCTTCATCATCATCATAAAACTTTTAGAGTTTTGAGGTGTACTCCCTTTAGTGAAAATCATAATTTTGGTTTTGTCAATATTTACCTCTAGTTTCCAATCTTTACAATGTTGGAGAAAATAATCAACCCTTGTTTGGATTTTGAAAGCAAAACTGTATCATCAGCATATAGCACGAGCAATATTTTAATCATTACATTCAGTTCCTGTTCAATAGCATCAGATATTATTGCAAGACCATCACCATTATGTGTAGATAGAAATGTGTCAAGGTCATTCGCCCCGTGGGGATCCGGGTTGTTAGAATAGATCCTCAGTACCCCTTGCTTGTTGTAAGAGGCGACTAAATAGGGCGGTCCTTCGGATGAGACCGTAAAAACCGAGACCCGGGTCACAGGAGGTGTGGCACGATAAAGATCCCTCCCTGCTCAAAGGCCATAAGCGCCGAGCATAGGCCTAAATTTTGCAGCCCTTCACCGGCAATGGTGACGTCTCCACATGAGTGAAAAATATTTTCTTTCTAAGTTTTGTGAAAGTTCAATTAAAGAATGCAGAGAAAACGTATTACCTACAGTTGAATAACCAGTCTTGAAACCGGTCCGACTTTCACATAATTCAACTTCTGTATAGTCATTAAGTCGATTAGATATAACAGATGTAAATAGTTTGCCCAGGGAACTTAGGAGAGTAATAGGTCTGTAATTTTGTGGTGATGATGTTTCGCCTCTATTTTTATAGATGGGTAATTTGTTTCCAATAAGCCAAGTATCTGGCAGTATACCTGTATTCAAAATTATATTAAATAATTTAACATAGATAGGAAGCATATGTACACTTGATTTTAAATATTCACCTATAATTTCATCACACCCACGAGTTTTATTTGTATTTAGAGATGTAATTGCTACTTCAATCTCGTCCCCTGTAATCTGATCAACAAAATAATTATGATCTCTGACATAAATTATGTCATGGATTTCTAAATCAAGATAAAGAGATCGTTGCATAGAAGCGATCTTTCTCCCTAATCGGAATACCGAGCATTCTATTTAAATACTCGTGACGTAGAACTTACCTTTCGCTCTATTTAAACCTCTATTGCGTATTTGCCATTTAAATACCTGTAGGATTCCTCAGTACTGAGGGAAAGCCCAATACATTTTATTTTTCAAAAGAAGCATTATTTTAAACCTGTCAAAAATAAATCTACACGCTTGGTGGACCCTTTAGATAATACAGAGTGAATGTCTTTCAAAAACTTAATCACATCCTTTTCCAATATATTGGTATTATCATTTCGGGTGACCTTGAATTTGTTTTGGGAGAGGATAATTACCTCTGACTTAAATTCGTCATTTTGGAGGTGCTGCTTGCAACAATACACACCCATGGGAACAAGAACACCATGGTTCGAAAATATTGACACTTTTGGTGTTGCAGGTATTCTTACCAGACCTGTGTTTTTATGCTTACAAATGAAGCATGTGGACTTAGATTTCCCCGCACGAGGAAACGGCAGTACAATAATTTTACCCTTTTCTTCAATAGTTCTGTTTGTTATTTCTTTTGCGGGTTGTGTTTTTATTTCTCTGTAATATCTAGACAAACATTTTGAGCAAATCACTCCACTATTATCAACGTCAGTATCTTGTCTTTTTATCCACTCAACCTGTTTAACAGTTATTTTCCTTGTTTGGCCTTTTCCTTTCCAAGCTTTACATAGTTCACAGCGATTTTTCGTGAAAGGCATACTGCCTCTAACCGCACTTATAAGTTAAAAAAGTATGCAGGACCTCGTTAGCAGTAATGGATAATTGATAAAGCACAACTATATGTACCACACAGTCTTTGACGTGAATCCCACTTGCTTCTTGGACAGGAAGTAGATTACAACATAAACAAAACACTGTCCTTGTGAGGAAAATATTTCAAAGTCGATGCAATGTACATAATTTACATAAAAACATATTTATGTAAACTAAAAATGTGTATTTTAGTGAGGAAGCAAATGCTAAAAAAAATCATATATACATATAATCATGCGTGATTCGAACTCGGGCGTTTGAAAAAATATATTTAAAGTCCACAACCTTTTCCACTAGACCACGACATCTTTATGTAGAAAGCAGGGACATTTAACTTGTAGATGAATTTGACAACAAAGAAAGGGAAATTGCTTTGATTTTTTTCTTTTTGCAAAAAAATGCCTCCGTGAAACAAAATTTCGAAGCGGTAGACTTCTAGCTGAAAACTTCAAGAACGTGTACATGCTAAATTTATCTTGTTTCACAGAGGCATTTTTCAAAAAGTCGGGGATTCCCCCGTATTTTAAAGCTAAATATCCTACAAATCGGTTTTTACAGGATTTGATATTGGATTATTTTTGCTAATTCTTGTTAATACACGTCTTATAAACTATTTTCATAAATTATGGAATGAAGACATGATTTGCACTCGCTTTTATTATATATCTGAGCAAGTTTAATTTATTGATCTTTCATTCAACGCCTGTAGGTGATTTAACATGGGACGTGCAACCCCTTCTTTCATTGTCTTGCTGGTGACGTCTCAATATGAGGGAAAAATTCTCGACGGACGTAAAACAATCAATCAATCAATCATTGGTATTAATTTTACATTTTAATTGGTATTAATTTTACATTTGACTTCGGGTTTGATGTTCTTGGATTTTTAATCCTTTCCATTAACGATGCTCAGTGAGTTTTAACAGCCAAATCCAGTGTTGCTTTGTCATATTTTACTGATGTTACAAGCTGATCTTTAAATAACCTTGTGCCATATTTTTTTAATACAGCCTTTTATTTCTTCTATACAGTTTCCTAGCAATAAAACAATCCTTTGTGAACCATTCCTTTGATTTCTTAAGACGTTTTGTTAAATTTTGATTAGTCATTTTTGTTCCGAAAGTTTCCTTTGTCGAATGTAAAAGTTCGACGTTTGTTCACATATACACACAATCCCATCCTTACACCTTACATAATTTACATCTATATTGTCAAGGTATACATTCAATTCTTTAAGATTTTCTTCATCAATATTGTTACTGAGCATTGAGACACAATTGGTATCCCATTTATCAAGTTTTTTCTGTACGGATATTAACATTTTCTCTATTTCCATAAAAAACAATGAGGTGGGGCCTCCGTGGCTGAGTGTTTACAGCATCGGGCTCAAAATCACAAAGCCTCTCACCTCTGTCGTCGCGTGTTCGAATCTCGGCCTTGGCGTTATGTGAGTAAGTTTGCCAGTTTACTTGCGGAAGGTCGGTGGTCTCTTCCCAGGTACATTGTATCTGGGTTCTCTCCTCCACCAACAAAAACTGGACGCCACCAGATAACTGAAAAATTGTTGAGTGTGGCGGAAAGCAATAAATAATCAATCAATCAATCTTCGCTGCTTTAGTTGTTTTCTCTCTCATACATAGACCTGTCTGGGATTCTTTTTATATTTAAGTCTCATTCTGGAGTCTTTTGTTCACAGCTTTATGATCTCTTTTAATATGGATACAATTCCCATTCAATTACAATGTAAGTAAGGGAAGATGAAGATTGAAGCATTTAAATCAGACAATAATTCCCTGACCAAGGTGCAATGGATTTCATAATTTTGGTAAAAGGCTTCAATGGACACAATAACCATTTGGTCCCCCCCCCCCCCCCCCACAGGTGTGAGAGTTGAAAAGATTTTTATTTTTTAGATAAGATTTTTTGGCAGTTTTTGCCCCAACCATGAGCTCCTTGGGGAGCTATGATCACATTAAAATTTCACCATATACACTCCTCTTATCGTAAACGATTTTACCCCACCCCTAAGGTACCAGGAGAGCAGGAGACCTGGGATTTAAATTGATATCCCCGTTAGATGCTTCACACAAAATTTGAGGACTCCTTGTCAAAAAGACGCCTCATACCAAATTCAAAAAGAAATGGAGTGATATTTACCAAGAAGAAGTTAAAAATGTTCAATTGTTAACGCACAATGGACGTTGGACTACGGATGACGCATGACGACGGACGATGATCAATTACAATAGGTCATCTGAGTTTACAGCGAATTCTGAATAGTTCTCGTCGAGATTGGAGCAGTTCTTTTTCGCGAATGAAGCTCATGAAGATGGAGAATCGAACGGTTTGGGTCGAGATTGGAACAATTTAGGACAAGATACGTGTAGGAAGAAAGAGATTTGAAAATCTGCATTTTGGACTATTTCTGCACGTTTTACAAATGGAAGATAGGGAAGAGTTATCAATATGATAAACCCAGAAATACAAATTTATTAGAGAGAGAGAGAGAGAGAGAGAGAGAGAGAGAGAGAGAGAGAGAGAGAGAGAGACTTCGTGTCTAAGTTTGAAGTTTTACATAATTCATTTCGTAATGTTACTATTTTTAAAGTAGAAAGAATGGGATTGAAAATTAAGATATATGCAAAGCACAGTTACATGGAGGTGCCTTAAAAGTTTACATGAAAGTATATTTACTGGTATACTGTAATTCATCTACAGTGGCTTTTTATTATAAAACAAATATCCTATATTAATTTCATATTTGCTATTAATGAAATTGATCTCGGACATGTCAGTAGTTTCCCGACATAAATATAAAATATATAATACACAATTGTTATTTCGTTCTAACTTTTAAATTTACATATGATGTGCATAAAAAGTGAAAATTGATATTTATATTTAGATAAGTCAGTTTATAGTTCACACGATTGTTATTTTCTTTTGTTATATTTAGATATTGAAACTTGATGTGTCACGTGTTATTTCCTACTTTCGGTATCAATATTGATAAATAACGCCCATTTGTAAAACGTTAGGCCTAAATTTAGTTATGCACACATTACCAACGGTTAATCGTTATATCTACTTCAGGCATGTTTAGAAAGTAACCAAGGAAGAAACTATATTCTTTGCTTTGTCAATTTAAGGTTTGTAGGTATGTCTTGAATCACGTGTAGAAGGAGTGTATGTATGTGTTAGGAATACATTGATATGTAAGCAATATTTGAATTAAACTTTTGGATTGGTGATGCATGGATTCGTTGATATTGGACTTCTATATTGCTCGATACAGAGTGTGCTATAAATAGTTTTCATCAAGGGTCTCCGATATATCCCAAGGGAGGTATATCACTGGAAAGACTATCTTATATGTTGAGTGCAATACAGCAGAGTTTTTAGGGATGGTGATATCAATACTAGAGAAATCATGGGCCGAAATCAGTGTACACTAATCTTCGAAATAAGAAAATAAAAACATATAACTTACATAGTTACGCCGTTCTTGACGCTGATTCTGACTACGGATTTCTCCGTTTCTCTTATTAACATATAGGGTTCGAGGCGTGTGTGGCCGTTCCACGGGAGATGCTTACTCTTCATGGGAACTACATCCCATTTCTTGTATATGCAGGGATCCGTGTTTGTCCAACTCTCTGTTATCCCTTCTAGGAGTTAAAAGATTGATCACTGTTCGTTATCTTTAGCTTTTCGTAGTGATTATATTGATTGTATATTGTTTAACGTCCCGCTCGTCCAGTTGTTTTCTTTTATATCTACGCTCTAATTGTGGAAATACTAACCTGTGTTGTGTTTTGTGAGGAAAGAAAATAATAATACAAAATAAACAAAATTAAAACAAAACAACTAACTGCATTGAAAATAGCATGATCGGAGTGTTCGGAGAAGTTTTACGTGAATAAAAAATTATGCTAATACATTATTCAAGGGTTCCGAGAAGTTTTACTTAAAAATCTTTCCGTTTATCTATTAAACTTGTTAATGATATGGTGTATAAGATTGAAAGCACTACCCATAATATCGGATGTAGTCATTTGTGATTGGCCGTGAGTTTACTCATTTCAAGATAGACGATCGCTCTATATATCCATACCACCATATAATTACCGCGACATGGAAACCTCGAATAAGGCAGGGGATTGTTAGAACCGTCTGTATTATTGATTACCAGGAGACATACGGCTTACAGGTTTAGCTATTTTACAAACATAAAGTAAATACACTGCACTTAAAAGTTTGTAATAAAGGGTGTGAAAAGGCACGAGCAAGAGTGCGTGATCTAACAATCCCGGGTGTGTTCAACAGACTGTTGGAAGACTTGATCACCAAAGACTACGATAATATTGTCAATGAGGAATTCTAGCATCTTTTTAACATCAACTTCAGAGTACTTGTGCGTGGAGTCAGATTGATGTTTAACAAACTGATTTTTGGGATGACCAATCACAAAATATGAATATATACTTTTACCCTTTTGTTCACGAACAAAATGTCTATGATGTCAAAAAGTCTAGTCTATAATTTATCGTGAGGTATGGTCGTGTAAAGAGTTGTAAAATCATACGTTTTAATGTTGTGAATTCGAGAAAAGTTTTGTGATTTCAAATTCAATAAAAGTTATTTAGAATTTTTAAGGATCCACATATGATTTACATCACTCCTGGCATATGTAGTGGAACAGTACGTTGGAAGTTTCTTCTTCACAGCAGTTAATATTTTCATAAGGAGCAACGATAAAGGCTTGGTAGAACATTTACTGAATCCAGCAATGTATCTTTGCTTGTAAGGGTTTTTCTGGAGTTTGGGGATCCAGTATCGGTACAGTAACTCATTGACTGGAATATTAAATGTATTTAAAACTGAAGCAGGATTTTGAAGAATTTCATCTTTTGAAAGGGCAGTTAGAGTATACGTGCGATTAATAAATATGGAATCAATGCCGAGTTCGTTTAGAATGTAGTTGTAATAATGAGCCTTACAAACAAATACAAAGTTGTCGCCAGCTTTGTCAGCTGGAACCAAAACATATTACTCATGTAACCGCTCTAATTCTTTTATCACTTCTGAATTACTAAACACAGAAGGATAGATGGTACGCATATATATATATATATATATATATATATATATATATATATATATATAATTTACATAGGAATGGGGGGGGGGGTATTCGAGTATTTGAATGTGTTAGGAATATTGTCAAGTTTTACAAATTGCACTTAAATTACAATATCTTGCTAAAAATGTACATTAAAACTTTAAAAAGTGGGGGTTATAAATAAAAGTTTTAAAATATTAACCAAAATACTAATTTTTTTTTTTTTTTTTACAAAATATCACGCAATTTAAAAATTGCTCTTTTCTTTAGAAAAAAATATATCAACCAAATTAGATTTACAAAATTTAATTACTGTAAGTCTTTAGTACCTGTATCATAAATTACAAAATTGAAATACTTGTTGAGGGTTATAAATATTAACAATATATTTGATAAAGTTGGGACTGTAAAAATCATGTATATTTAGAACTTTTTGATTAAAATCCGTCCGCAACAAAATGAAGTTCTTTCCAAAACCTTTCAAAATGTGAATTGTGACATAACATTTTTCCACAGGATGGGTTTAAGTAATAAATGTATGATAGGTTTGGATCGATGAAATAAGCAGTGAACCAGTTCCTTCACCGTTATAGCATCCTCTACAGTTGCACTCAGAAGCTGAGGAGTTAGGGTCCTTACGATTTTAATTTTCGAAATCTCTTATCATGAACTTTTATACCTATTATCAATACTGAATTATTTTACTGATATAAAAAAAGAGACGTTTTCTTATTTCTCATACGCACGTGTTAACACAGTCACAGATACCCCATGATCTCTTTCAGAGATTCCACCAGCCTTACAGGAAGTATACCACAGAGGATAAATAACATACAATTGGATTTAAAGCATTTATTTATTGTTTTTTAACACAATTTTACAAGTCATGAAATGTAACAATTTGTATCAAATATTTCACGAAATGTCATGGCACTTGTAAATTAGTAATTATACAATGGTATACATAGATAAGTAATAATGATATGGTTACAACGAGCAGATCTTGTAAAGTATTTAAGAGATTCTATGACGAAGAGACAGGATTTGGATTTGACGGTTCGTTCCTTTCATTTCGTTTATTCTCTCGAGATCTGACGTAATTTTGTAAACAAATTGTACTGCGATAGACTGGCTATCTCATCACTTGATTTCCGTCAAAATA
Organism: Ostrea denselamellosa; assembly: GCA_024699665.1. NCBI lineage: Eukaryota > Metazoa > Mollusca > Bivalvia > Ostreida > Ostreidae > Ostrea > Ostrea denselamellosa. The sequence goes on from JAMZEH010000075.1 coordinate 6,228,399, forward strand.
AACTTCAAACAGATAAGTGTTTTGTTTTTTGGTTTTTTTTCATAAATTATTCACACAAAATTAGGTTAACTCACTTTCTGATTTATAAATGAAATCGTGCTACTGATTTAACCATGCTTCAAATCACGTGACAACGTGAAGGTTCATTGATAATGTTTTTAGGAAAGAGAACTTTTTATGATTCTTTTTTCCTTTATCACGAGGAGAAGCAGCCGTCGAATTAGGCTATAGGAATGGCGGCGCCCATTGTTTGAATCGCCATTCACAGAATTCGACTAAAGGAAATGACTAGGTTTCTATCTAGAAATGATTTAAGCTCTCAATGATTTTTTTTTATAATATAACTAAAAATTGTGGAGAATTTCGCAGTTGATGCAACTTAAAACAATCTTTTTCAATTACCATTTAATCTGTAATTCGGTATTTATGTAATCAGTTGTTTTAATTACAAAAAAACTTATACAACATTTATTTAGTTTTGCATACTCTTAGTTTCAATTTTAAAGTCATTTTCGTATTATTATGCACTTCTTGTTCTTCATCTTATTGTATGATATATAAAGCGGTTAAGGGTAAGTATCTTAATTAGATAAAGCGCTTTATAAATGTGAAAAAATAATATGAAAAAATAGTGCATCAAGCTGCAAGATGTTTACAGACTGTCAAAACATGGACAACACACGAGGACAACTAACGACATGACCGACCACAGCACTCCTCACTGAAATCTTGATCAAATCCCATCGGAACCTCTGTCGCCTTACTTGTGTCGTTATCAAACTTCCGACACGAGGAGAATGGCGGAGAATATAAATGTAAGGTGACTGCTCCATCCACGTGACTCTTGTTTCCGACTCGATGAAACCCGTCTTCATCTAAATAAAAATGTAGCACAAAATCAGACTTAGTTTTCGCGGTAATTTGTTGATTAAGGAAGCTTCTTAAAAAAGTTTCTCAAATAAGCACGAAATTATTTGATTACAGGATATATTTCATGGAAAGCAGACTTAATTTTCTCGGTAACTAGGTATGTTATTTAATCGTAACCGTTTACGTGTCCATTGTGTTTCTAACCGGATACCCACCTGTGATGTGTGCGACATCATTGAGTTTATATCTCCGCTCATCAATTTTCTCCATTTTACATCCACAACAATCCTGACATGGTGACGTCAGTTCCGGATTTTTGTACAGCTCCTCGTGTACCTCCCCCTGCAGGGTCTTCATAAAGCAGTGTGAGTTGGGATGGTCGTGTATTGGACTTTCCTGACCCGTATTCCAACACAGGATCATCAGATTGTAGAAACCATTGCCTTTATCCAGTAGCGTTCTTGTATACCTGTCAAGTTAATAACCATATTTATATTACAGGCATGTCACGTTACTTAAATACACAGTGAGTACTGTTATATGATTGAGTGATTATATATTGTTTATCGTCCCGCTCGAGAATATTTCACACATATGGAGACGTCAACATTGCCGGTGAAGGGATGCAAAATTTAGGCCTATGCTCGGCGCTTATGGCCTTTGAGCAGGGAGGGATCTTTATCGTGCCACACCCGCTGTGACACGGGGACTAGGTTTTTGCGGTCTCATCCGAAGGACCGCCCCATTTAGTCGCCTCTTACGACAAGCAAGGGGAACTGAGGATCTATTCTAACAACCCGGATCTTCACGGGGCGAGTACTGTTGTACTAAACATTACATAATGCATTTTATAACATGCAGCCAAAAATACAAACTGTGCTGATTTAGAATGTACGTCTGACGTCATGTATTCACTCCCTTGCTGTACCTCTAACACTTCGCAACTCCATTAATATTCAGACACTGTCTAACAATTCAAATTACCGAAAGGTCCGACTATTCTTTCCATAGAAATTTTGTATGATTTTATCGCTAGCGAACAGTTCGCTAGCAAGATAGTAAATGTAATTTTCTTGAAATGTTTTAAAGAATGAAATTATTTCCTGTAATTAATTGCATTTGTATGTATTTATCTACTCTTATCTCCTAGATTGAAAACAATCACAGTTTTCTAAGTAAGTTCATTGAATTACTGTAAGAGGGGTGGGTGTGGGGTAGGTTGGGTGGGGTGAGGGTGGGGTGAGATCGTGAGTTTGAACTCCGCTCGTACCATGACCGCGTCAAACCTAAGACGTAAACATAGACAGTGGTTACCCCTTCGCCATACTCTCAGTATTTAGAAGTGAAAATCACGGGTCTTTCAGATATGACCTTATAAACAGAAGTCCCGTTGGCACATTAAAGAGACCTCACTGCCACGGCCTTAAGTGCTAAACAAAGGTGGTATTTTGCCTACAACTGGTGGCGTCTCAATATGAGTGAAAATTTCATGATTTAAAATTTAAACAAACCAATCCAATACTTTAATTTATTTTGTGTTAAGACATCCGGTCCACAAAACACCATTTTTTAAAGAATTAATTTCTATGTACTGCAAACCTTGTTATGAATGAAGGATGATAAACATACGCATTGCTTCTCTGAAAAAAAATTCAAATTAAATACCACATAATATATATATATATATATATATATATATATATATATATAGATAGATAGATAGATAGATAGATAGATAGATAGATAGATAAACATTGATCCTTGTGAGAAAACACATTTTTGACGTATAGATTAAATTAGAATATAATTTCCAAAGTAAGCGCAAGGTGTAACGATTGGTCTTTTAACGTAAGGTCACCATTCAAATTATGAAATTTTCTTTAAAAAATAAAGATTCTACACGGGGAGATAACTCAGATAGAGGATTTCATTGACTATCCATTAGTCTAGGCATTGTCTACTCTCGTCGCCTTCTTCATCACACTAAAAATTAAATATTTTGTTTTCACAAAAGATTTAATAATATAGATACTTACATTTTATGAAGATAAATTTAGTATGGATTAGTTAGCTCAACTTGCCTAGTAATGTACAGTCAGCTTTATTCCATTTTTGAGTCATTGCAGATGAATTTCAGGAATGCTTTATACGTTTTATTGCCATACAGTATATAGTTACGGGAGTTTTCTTCACAATCATATTGTAATGTCTCCGCCCTTTTGTATTAATTTTATATGTGTGGAACGTTATGCATTCTGACACGCAAAATGTCATTACTCCATAAAATATTCCGTTACAAAACGAAAAGTAATGAAAGAGACGGGGTATTTCTGTGTACACCTTTACTCATGCCACACGCGTTTGGAATGTACCCATTTTTGTTGTTGTTCTTTTTCAATTTATAAGAAAACATCTTACAACGGATTGCAAATTATTGAAGATAAATGCATCTAGTGTAAAACCGTGTTAAAGATTTTAGAAATAAAATGTCATTCTAAAGAGTCCGAGTCTGTTCGGAAGTAGAATTCCATTGTGATTTTTAATTTCAGAAAATATAAAAAAAAATATAATTGTATCTTTTATCTCCCGTGGTATATATTTATCTGAATCTAGGTAGGACGTAATATTTCTGCTTTCATTGTTAGACGATGGTATATATATTCGTGAATAAAGTTTAAAGGTAATACAACATTTATTTAAAGACCATGCTATAAATGTCGTTGCGTTTTTGAAAAGAAATCTCAAGTTAATGAAAACCTGTGTTAATTTCTCCCTCATTTATCGTGATATAATCCACGCACCTGTAAGATTTTTAGACAGAGACTTTCGGGCAGCCAGTCCATTACTGTTGATTTTTACGTTAATGTGGTAGACCCACCTGTAAATAAAATCCCCAGGAAAACAGAGTACACGTGAAGACTAAAAATATAGCGACATTTTTATTTTCATTTATCGGTTCTTTTAACTAGTACCCCTTGCTTGCCGTACGAGAGGATTAAATGGGGCGGTTCTTCAGTTGAAACCGCAAAAATCAATGACTGTTTCACAGCAGGTGTGGCACGAGAAAGATTCCTCCCCTACTACAAGACCGCACACGCCGAACTTTTCCCTAACTTTGACAGCCCTCCAATGTCAATGGTGATGTCTTCATACGAGTGAAAACTTCTCAAGCAATATACAGGTAGGTATATGTAGGTATATGATTTTTGCCAGTGATTTCAGGTGTGTACAAATCTACAGAACTTACTTGATATCGCTCCATTTCTCCTTGTCTTTCCAGTCCTCGGGGTGACTTCTATACTTTGAGAGCAGTTCCTTTACCATCTCCACGGACTCCTCCCTCAGCCCGATCCCCAGAACTTTTCTCAGGTCAGATTGCAGAGTTTTGAGATCGTACCTCTCCATTCGTATGTCAGAATTAGAATTCTTATTCAGGCCCTGAAACCTTTTTATACAAACGATTTTTTTTTCTAGGAAAAATGCTCTTTTTATAGATATATAGGAGACAGCTCACATAATATCCCATAGGTTTCGGTTTCTGAACACTGTACTAGTGACTACAAACCCGAGCGTTTGCCAGAGTGTTAATGTGTATTGTATTCTTTGTCTGGATTATTGGTGGTGGTGTAATTATATATGCATCGGAATCATTACGTGTTAATAGGCGTCTCGATCTAGAACCTACGAACATGGAATGTATCTGGGTAGAAATAAGTGATCCTAACTCTAATTTTCTTCTTTGTTCCATATATCGACCCCCGACCGCTGACAGTTCATTTTGGAAAAAATTGGAATGGTCCGTTGAAAAAGCACTTGATGTGTCCGAAAAAGTTATAATTGTAGGTGACATAAATGTAAATTTCCTAACTCTACAAAGCACACACATTGTTAATGAAATTCTCCAAAAGCATTCCTTTAAAAACATAATCCACGAGGCTACGAGAATCACGACACACACGAACACTCTCATTGACCCAATTCTAGTAAGCGATACCATGGCCGAAGGAATAGCGGACTCGGGAACAATAGATATAGAACAGTCTCTTAGTGACCACAAAGGCACATACGTTTCTCTTAAATATAATGCAATACAAAACCAGTCATATGAAAGGAAAGTTTGGGTATATAAAAATGCGGATTTAGAAACACTGAATTCGCTTGTACATAACACCGATTGGAATTCGTTACTTACTGACGCAAGTGATATTGATCAGGCAGAGAAAAACTTTTCTACAACTTTCTTAAACCATGTTAAACAATGCGTTCCTGAAAAAACAATAACTATAAGACCTAAAGACAAACCTTGGTTTGATTCGGCTCTGCGAAAAACAATTCGTTTGCGAAATCGTGTGAGAAATAAAGCCCATAAAATAAAAACTACTTTGGATTTCAGTCATTATAAAAAATTGCGTAACAAAGTTAATAATATGAAAAAAATAGCTATGGCAAACTATTATAATAACATTGAGTCAAATCTTATCAACGCAAGTATTAAAAGTTCCAAAATTTATTGGAAACTTTTGAAAGATGTATTCAAATCTAAAGTTAGAACCGAAATACCACCACTACACGTTAAGGAAAACGGCAATGCACATATCACATACAGTGACTTCGACAAAGTTGAAGCGTTAAATAATTATTTTGCGTCGATATCGTCTTTACTTGACAACGAACCCACATTGCCTGATTTTTCTTTAGTTTGCAATAATGTACTTGAAAATATCGAAATTATAGAACAAGATATCATTGATATAATTTCTGTTTTACCAGTTAACAAGGCAATCGGACCAGATAGTATAAGCCATAAGATGCTAAAAGCCACTATTTTTACTGTATCAACTCCTTTGTGTATTTTGTTTAATCGGTCTTTAAAGGATCACTCTTTTCCTAAGCAATGGAAGGTTGCTAATATATTACCTCTATTCAAGAATGGTGACCCTTCAGAGCTGTCCAATTATAGGCCTGTGTCACTATTAAGTTGTGTAGGTAAAATTATGGAACGTGTTATTTTCAAGTATGTGTACAATTATTTTCATACAAATAGTCTTTTTTACAAGTATCAGGCAGGTTTTTTACCTGGACATTCAACTGTGTATCAGCTCATTGAAATATATGATAGTATAGTCAAAGCCATAGATGAGGGAAAACATTGTTGCATGGTTTTTTGTGATCTGTCAAAAGCATTCGATCGAGTCTGGCACAAGGGACTTCTTTTTAAGTTAGAGTTATATGGTGTTAACGGACATCTATTACAATGGTTTGAAAGTTATTTGAATTATAGAAGTCAACGAGTTTTACTTCGAAACACAGTATCAGGTTCAAAATTTGTACAAGCTGGTGTTCCTCAAGGTTCGGTATTAGGTCCCCTATTATTTCTGATATATGTCAATGATGTAGCAGAAAACATGTTAGGTTTATGTAGGCTATATGCCGATGATAATTCTTTACAGCACTGTTCATCAAATACCCAAACTATCCAACTACAGTTGAATAATGACTTGAAAAACTTAATGCGTGGTCCAAGCAATGGTTATTGAAGTTTAATCCATCAAAAACAAAAGCTGTCTTTTTTAGTACTAAAAAAAATGTAGATTTACCTTCTTTAGAATTTCAAAACTGTAGCTTAGATTTTGTGTCAGCACAAAAACATTTAGGAATTATTTTTTCACATGATTTCAGCTGGTCAACATACATTGATTCGCTATTAGCCAGTGCGAATAAGAAACTGGGGTTGCTTAAAAAATTAAAATTTAAGGTCAGCGCTAAGACTTTATCCCTTTTATACACTACTTTTATAAGGCCATCTCTGGAATATGCATCTGAAGTATGGGGTGGGTGTTCAAATCAAGACTCTGAAAAGCTAGAAAAATTACAGCTAGCAGCTGCAAGGATAGTCACAGGTCTTACTTCGTTGGCATCACGTGACTCACTCTATTTCGAAACTGGGTGGGAACCACTTATTGTCAGAAGAAGGGTCAAATTAAAAACAATTATGTATAAAATTTATCATAATATGGTACCAGATTATCTTCAAAATATTTTACCAAGCATACGGTCACACGAATCAAATTATGTCACAAGACAATCGCAAAATTATAGTATTCCCAAGTGTAGATTAAATATTTATAAGTCATCCTTTGTACCTTTAGCGATAGACGAATGGAATTCAGTACCGATGGAAATAAGACAATCAAGTTCTATAAATTCTTTTAAACAAAGTCTACATGTACCAATAAAACCTCGACCCTCTTATTTTTCGCATGGAGAACGCTATTGGAATATAATCCATACAAGGTTAAGGCATAAATGTGCATTGAATAATGATTTATTCAGATGTAATATTATAGATAGTCCTCTATGTTCATGTGGAAAAACAGAGGACGCCTACCACTTCTTTTTTTTCTTGTACTAAATATTCTGCTGCAAGAAACGATTTATTCAATGCTGTTTTTAAAATGGATAATTTGCATATTGTGGATACACATGTGTTACTGTGGGGAGACAACTCTATTAGTATTGATGACAATGAAAAACTATTTTTTAATGTACAATTGTTTATAAAACGATCTGGTAGATTTTGATGTCAAATCTGTTTTACATTTCATATAAACAATATGGTAACTTTTGAATAAGTATATCTACTGTAAGAACTTTCATTGTAGCTTTATATTGAAATGACCTTTGATACCATTGCATGTAATTAGTTATAAAACTTTATGTTTGTCATTAATTGTTACATAGGAGAAGGTGTTCTAAGTTTTAAGAACTTGTACCTGATCCTTTTGTTATTAACATCTTGACAATAAAATATGTTCAAATCAATTAGAATTCTTATTCAGGCCGTGAAACCTTTTTATACAAACGATTTTTTTTTCTAGGAAAAATGCTCTTTTTATAGATATATAGGAGACAGCTCACATAATATCCCATAGGTTTCGGTTTCTGAACACTGTACTAGTGACTACAAACCCGAGCGTTTGCCAGAGTGTTAATGTGTACTGTATTCTTTGTCTGGATTATTAATAAGCTGCACTTTTATATATTTCAAAAATAAGAAATTATATATATATATATATATATATATATATATATATATATATATATATATATAATTCCCAAAAATATTATGATTAAAATTCTAATGTTTTAAATGGTGGGTTTTAAAGATAAGAAATTACAAACTATATATATATATATATATATATATATATATATATATATATATATTTATTTATTTATTTATAATTCCCAAAAATATTATGATTAAAATTCTAAAGTTTTAAATGGTGGATTGTCTTTGTACCTTGTTTTCCTGTTGTTATCAATGTGTAATTCTGATGTTAAAGAGATATGACACAGGCCATCGCGTTTCGTCATATTGTTGAAATGTCCACACAACTAACTCTCTCTCTCTCTCTCTCTCTCTCTCTCTCTCTCTCTCTCTCTCTCTCTCCGTGACCTCAGTGCAATACCGTCACATTTGTCAAGTTTTGTCGGGAGTAGTAAACAGCCAAGAGAACCTACTTTCGTTTTCGTTTTCTAGATATATCCTGTGATTTAACAAGCGTACCCATTATTTAACCAGTGGTTTTCATAACATTTTCAAACTTTACATAGTTTACCCGAAAGGAAATTACGAACACTGTATGTATGTTTGCATTGTGTATCAATATAATATTGTTTGCTCAATACTGTTGTTCGGAAGCCGCTGCGTTGTACACAAATTGGCTTAAGTACAAAAATATTACGAATAAAACATATTAAAATTATATTATTGACAGTGCATGTGCGTGTTTCTAGGGACATGGAATTTGTACTAAATGAAGGTATGTGCAAGGCGATCAGAGTTCGTAATTGTAAGTTTACAAGGAGCTATAAATAAAATGTCTGTCATTCCTTTCAGAGAATAAGCAAAATACCGTGACTCAGTTGAATATTGTCCAAAATAAACCGAAACTTATCCTGGTCAATAAAGAAGCAGATAAAGATTTTTTTTCCGTACGAACATTTTAAATATCGATACACAGGCGATAAACCATCAACATTATAATCATCATTCTGTATTCTGAACAAGGTGAACAAACACAACCCTTTTTTTTTTTCTCTATCGCAGTTCTATACACTCATAACGTCAATTTATTTTAAAGGGACAGGACGTGCACAGAAGGACTCGTTGTATAGTGGAAAATGTTATGACTGTACTCTCTCTCTCTCTCTCTCTCTCTCTCTCTCTCTCTCTCTCTCTCTCGTTAAATGACCTATATAGCACATTCATACACTTCCATAACGTCAAGACAACTTAACAGGAAGGGCGTGTTTTGCAGAGCAGTGATATGTTGACAAGTTTATCTGAAATTTTCCGATTTGCAGGGAGGGCTCTCTGTATGTTAATCGGTCCTAAATCTGAGATTGAAAAATGAAAGAACAAATATTAATAACATATTTGTGATTGAATATATATTTTGATAGAATCAGGGTGCAACTGAAGCAATAAACCTGTCAAATCTTCGGTGTGCATTGATACAGCTATTGTTAATTTCAGTTTTAGATTAAGGTTACGTTGAATTTATGCTTACTTCCATTTCTGGCTGCTTTTGGCTGCTTCCCACTAATACTAGCATTGTCTGAATGACGCAGTCTGATTGGGTGATAGTACGCATGAATATTCCAAGCCAAAGTCATGCTGACGTGACCCTCTATGTCAAATCCTAGTATGGCGATCTGCTTGAACGTTTTTTCCCAGCTCTTTCTAGTTTATTCTCCTTTTGGATTTCCAACGTTTTAGACTTCGGCATCACTGAAGAGACATTATTTGTCGAAATACGCATCTGGTGCATCAAAATTGGTACCGTTTCTATTCTATATTATTAACCACTGGGTCGATGTCTTTGCTGGTGGACTGTTAGTCCCCGAGGATTTCACCAGCCCAGTTGTTAAGTATTTCAGTAATAGCATGAAATACGGATGAAAATTTACTGTGAGACATTAAAATAATTCATTTCAAAATTAAAAATTATCTCCCTAATGCATATCTCTTGTTCTTAGCCGGGTTTATCTCAAGTATTTGGCTTTTTTTTCCAGCTCTTTGAAGTGTATTCTTATTTCAGATTTCCACCATTTTAGACTTCAGCATCACTGAAGAGACATTATTTGTCGAAATGCACATCAGGTGCATCACAATTGGTGACGTTTATGTTCTATATTTATCTCGTAATCCTAAAGGGATTATGAACGAATGTATATCGGCTGTGCAGTCTGTTCTAAAAAAAAAAACACCAAAAAAACCCCCAAAATACCAAAAAAGTGAATATAATTCTTCTGGGATCTGGTATCTTTGACGCATGCGTCAAGTTGATTTCTTCTAATGATCTGATTTCCAAATACAAATGGGTGGGTTGCTGTCTGACTCGATTCATGTTAACAATTACCCCGTTCTTTACTGTAAAATTAAAAACAACCTAAACTGAACTCGAACCCGCAATCTTTAGTTCAGCGGTTGACATCCTAACCTACTGAGCTACTCAGCTTGGGAATTAAATCTAAAAGGGGTAGACAAATATCACTGATATTTGCATTTTATTTCATGTTTTAAAAGGAATTCAGTCATTATGGCGATGCAGTATACCACCTCATTACCTTCGAGATTTTCGAGTGACTATATCGTCCTCAGGTGTTGAACATAAGACGCGGAAATCGTGGGTCTTTCGTATAGACTCGGGAGGCCCCACAACACGCCGAAAAACACCAGCCCTGAGCCACGTAAACAACAAGAAATGTGTGGTTTAGAATCATTGAATATATATTTCCGCATCTTATATATATATATATATATATATATATATATATGTGTGTGTGTGTGTGTGTGTGTGTGAAACTACACGAGTGGAACAGGGAAAGAAAGCAAAACAGTTTGGAAATGAAGGTTCTGCTTAAAAAAAAAAGCGAACTCTGAACAGTTTTAACAAAACGGTTCTGGTAAAGATTGGAGCAGTTCTTTTGGTGAATGAAGCTCACGAAGAAGGCGATCAAGCGATTCAAATGGAGATAGGAACAGTTTGGGTCTTGTTAAATGTAGGAAGAAAGATATTTTAGGTTCTGCGTTTTAGACTCTGCACTTTTTATATTACAAAATGTAGATAGGGAAGAGCAGTCAATCTCATAAATCTTACCAGAAATACAGTCATGATATACAGAGAAGTTGTGTGTGTGTGTGTGTGTGTGTGAGAGAGAGAGAGAGAGAGGGGGGGGGAGAGGGGGGATCGTGTTGAAGTTTTAGATACTTTATTTATTATTATTATTATTATTATTATATTCACATATATAGCGCAAAATTACGTATAGTTTCTATGCGTTTTACAGAGGTTGTCCTAATGAAGATGAAACACTTATAAAAAGAACCGTTAAGAATAATATTGACAAATTATTACTAAAATAGCGATAAGACACCAAAATGCTGTGTAAAAGTATGGCAGTCACCTTCGTAGTCTATGATGTGATATTGATTTATGCTAAAATGTATTCACGTTTGAACAGCAGTGTTTTGACTTTCTTGCGGAATGTTCTGTTTGATTCAAGATTGCGATTATTATTTCATAATTTTACTATCATTAAAGTGGAAAGAATGGAATAAAATTTAATTAGGAGATATACATTGTACAATTACATGCAGGTGACGTAAACGTTTACCTGATAGTATCTACCGATAAATTGCAATTCATACATAGCGGCATTTTATTTTCAAAAATATCCTAAAGTAATTTCTTTCATGTTCTCTAATAATAAATTGAACTCGCAAATATCAATAGTTTCTTGACAAACAAAAAATTAAAATATGCTTTTGACAATAATTTTGTTCTATGTATGATATGTATAAAAATTGAAATGTGATAGTTATGGATATAGTTAATTTGTAGTACACAAAATTGTTATTTTGTTCTGCTATATTTAAATATGGTATGCATTTTAATTCCTCATGGTATTTCTTACTTTCAGTTTCGGTTTGATAAACAACGCTCATTTATGAAACCTCAGTCCTAAATTTTGTTATGCAAACATCAGCGGTTTATCGTTGACTTCCAGATTTCGTTGCCAGACATTGTACAACGACCTTATATGTCTGATGAGGCATGCAAATTACTGGTTAACTCATTGGTAACCGCCAGAATCGATTACGGAAATGCCTTGCTGTACGGTGTGAACAAACAATATACGGACAAACTTCAACAGGTACAAAACAGTTCTGCCAGATTAGTAACGCGGACTAAAAAACACGAACATATTACGCCTGTTCTTGTCAAACTACACTGGCTTCCAGTCAACTACCGTATACAGTACAAGATACTTATGTATGTCTTTAAGTGCCTCAACAATCTGGCACTAGATCTGTCAGAACTTATTGTACCATACAAGCCCGCCAGATCTCTTAGATCGGAATCTGCACATCTGATAGAAATGCCTGTAACCAAGACTTAGACGTACGGAGAACGCAAGTTTGATAAAGCGGCCACTCTATGGAAGAGTCTTCCATCTAAATTCAGGAAGATGCAGAAACTTGACTGTTTAAAAAAAAAAATTAAAAACTCATCTCTTTCGTCAGGCTTTTAATGTGTGATCTTTTTGATTTGACGTATTTTATAATCAGTATTTTATGCAACATGCCGAAGAATGGTATCAAAAAAAAAGTTTTTTTCTAACACATATCTTTTATTTTATAACTTTTATAATATAGATTAATTTCTATTTTTCTCTAGCTTATTTCTTTCATAATTTCAGTTGTTCATTGTGCGATATTGATATCTGGCATTATTAAGTATTTTATGTATTCTGTATAATTTTGGTTTGCAACAAACTCGCCAGCAGATCTTATAAAGCATTTAAGAGATTCTATGAAGAATTTTACAGAGAGATATGCAATCAATAATGTATGTTATGTTTACAACTAGAAATTAAAATTTGACATCTGATTATATGCAGATATCAATTGCATGGAAATAGCCCTTAGCACATGCTACTTAATACCATTTATCAAAACATCACAGTCACACCATAAGGCCATTCATGATCATATGTATAAAATTGTCATCTGTATACTCAGATAATTGTCGTTCAATGTCTTTTAGTGTTGCGATACGCCAGGTATGGTCGAAGATCTTAAACTCGACAGAGTCCGAATGACGACGGTTCGGTTCTTTTTAGAACATCTCGTTTGTTTTCGCGAGAGCTGAAATAATTTTGTAAACAAATCTTACTACGGCAGACTGATTATCTCATAACTTGATTTCATTAACAAAGACATAAACTTGAAATAGACAGGTGGCTTTTTTCATAAAGTATTCACACGGAAATGACCTAATTACTTTAACTTACTTTCTAATATATAAATGAAATTGTATCACTGATTTAACCATGTTCCAAATAAGCTGACAACATTTCTGCTTAAACTGAAGGTTCATTATGGGCCGGCTCGTAAACTGAAGGTTCATTATGGGCCGGCTCGTAAATTGAAGGTTCATTATGGGCCGGCTCGTAAACTGAAGGTTCATTATGGGCCGGCTCGTAAATTGAAGGTTCATTATGGGCCGGCTCGTAAACTGAAGGTTCATTATGGGCCGGCTCGTAAACTGAAGGTTCATTATGGGCCGGCTCGTAAACTGAAGGTTCATTATGGGCCGGCTCGTAAACTGAAGGTTCATTATGGTCAGGCATGAGGCGGCCCATTCTATGAGAAGTAACATGCATTGCTGCGGGGCAGATATCTGTTACCGCGGATGTGTTCTAATGAGGAAGGGTGGCCTATATATTATTATTATCATCATTTATTTATTTATTGACATATTATATATATATATATATATATATATATATATATATATATATATATATGAGCCGTCCCATGCAAAAAGGGCCCTTATGGTAAAAAATTTCAAAAATCATTTTTTGATGGATTATGATAGGTAATGATATAAAAAAGCAACATATGAAGTTTGGTTCAAATATTCAGCATATTTACTGAAATATAGACTATCAAAGATAAGGAACATATTTAAATGACGTTACAAAAATAACGTTATAAATATGACGTTATCACACACAGTTTAATCATTCTTCAGGAAATTCCGGACATGTTGTGTCTTTAAAACATTCCCGGACATGAGGCCTGATGTGTCTGTAGAGGTATTCTTGCCTCTCTTGACTTAACCCGCCAGGCAATATCGCTGGTGGTAGATTCACATTGATATAGTCATCTTTGGTTAAAACGAGAGGGACCTTGTCGCCATCTGCATCTGTGCTGCATAAGACAAGTCCAGGCTGCAGCGCAGAAAAAGAGAAATGATGAAACTTTCTTATTCCTCTAAATGGCTTAAATGTGGTACTTATAAAACCTTTCCACTCATAGTACTTCACATTTCCGTCCTTGATGATTACAACCTCATTACTTTTGGAGGACTTAGAAACTAAGTCGCCAATATGCTGAAGGGTGTCGCAATCCGATCTGAAAAAAGAAGACACAATGCATCGTAATTCTTTTAACAAATATGTTGACATATTATATATATATATATATATATTTCATGGTATAATTTGTCAAACTGGTTTACCAGTGTATGTGACCCACTTAATTACTATCGCGAGATTCATCAAGGACTTAATCTATATAGAGAGAACCAAGTCTATATATAGAGATAACGTCATGTATCGGCAATTTTCCCGTGGTATGTTTATCTTTCAAACAAGATTACAATGCTTCTAGAACCACGTCTAATAGAGTAGATTTTATGGGAAAAAAGCATTTAATTTTAAAATTTCCACGTTAATACTTGTATACTTTTTAAAACCATTATTTCATGCAAATGATATTTGGGAAATTCATTGGTTGGTTTGCGGTGCACGATAGAATGGTAAATAAATCAAGGGTAGATTAAGGAGTCGGGATAATGTATATGATAAAATTGTAATAAAGTATTAATTTTTTGGAATAAAACCATTCGCTGCAGGCATGCTTCTGATTATACAAAAAATGGTCTGATGAATAAATGTTATACATACGTAGTACTCGTGTTTACTTTTAGATTGTATAAATATTCTTCGTTGCGAAGTAAGAATACATTAAGTATGTTATTGGTTGATTGGGGCACTCCCCTGTCGTTCTGACAAAATCCAAAAAAAAAAAAATAATAATAAAAACAAAAACAAATAAAAATCAAAAACAAAACAGAATAGAAGAAGAAAAAAAAACAAAACAAACAAAACAAAAACAAAAAACAAAACAAAACAACCCCCCCCCCCCAAAAAAAATGCGAAAAAAAAAAGGAAAGAAAAATCTATATTATTTGAAATGGAAAAATAAATATTCCAGCTTAGTGGCCGCTCCCCATATTTACTGATAGGAATTTTATGTAAATGAAAAATAAAAATATTACAAAAATTGGTAAAGTATTGAAGAGACTTAAGAAAAGCAAGTGGGTAAAACAATTTTTTTTTTTGTACTTAAACACACTTCCCCATTTTTTCTTTGTTGGTTAAATCAGTGGTAGAGGCTAAATTAACACTCCTTTATTTTTCACATTTGTATATAGATGTAAAGTGGTAAACATACTATCGAGAATTTTTAACCACTGACTTTACGGAAAATACCTAGAACAGATTTTTTTTTTATATCACGGAAAAGAACGAAATAAAAAAGCTAGCTAAATATCGTTTGATCGGACAACCGTGAATTGTGTATCTGCTGATGTTCACTTTAAATTTCACAATCCGTCGCCTTGTAATTTTCGTGCGCTTTTAAAGAAAAGAATTCTTCAGAACAACTTTCTTTTCCCAAGGAGTTATTTTAGTTGACAGACGTAAATAATTTTTTCAGTTTCTTACACTTCCCAAAACTTTATTCCGACCATAAATTTGGTGCTTGCACCAATGTTTCTTGTTGATAACGTTATGGGGAAAAGAGGCCTTTTTCTGATTCTTTGTGTATCAACAATATCGTAGCCGTCGAATTAGGACATGGTAATGGCGGCGCCCATTGTTTACATCGCCATTCCCAATGCTCCACTAATGGAAATAAATAGATTTCTATCTATAAATAATTTAACCTTTCAATGACTTTTTTTAATAATATAACTAAATATTGTGTAGAATTTCTCTGTTGATATAACTTAACACATATCTTTTTCAAGTATCATTTAATCTGCAATTCGGTATTATTATATGTAATCAGTTGTTTTAATAAAAAAAAATTATATAGTTCTATTTTAAAGTCCTTTTCGTATTATGTCCTTTTGTATACATTTGTTGTTCTTTCTTTTATTGTCTTGCATGTAAAGGGTAATTGTCCTAATTAGATAAAGCGCTGTACAAATGTGGAATAATAATAATAAATAATGTATCAAACTAAGACATGTTGAGAGACTGTCAAAACATGGACAACACACGAGGACAACTAGATGTTTACAGACTGTCAAAACATGGACAACACACGAGGACAACTAGCGACATGACCGACCACAGCACTCCTCACTGAAATCTTGATCAAATCCCATCGGAACCTCTGTCGCCTTACTTGTGTCGTCATCAAACTTCCGACACGAGGAGAATGGCGGAGAATATAAATGTAAGGTGACTGCTCCATCCACGTGACCCTTGTTTCCGACTCGATGAAAACCGTCTTCATCTAAATAAAAATGTAGCACAAAATCAGACTTAGTTTTCGCGGTAATTTGGTGATTAAGATGGCTCCTTAAAAAGTTTCTCAAATAAGCACGAAATTATTTGATTACAGAATACATGAAGATATATAAAAGTGTACACTTCAAAAGGCGAGAAATATGCAAATTAATATGAATTTCAAAATAATTATTTCACAAAACATGAACAAAAGGCCCTGACGAATTTGAACTCGGGATCTACGATTCACCAGCACGATGCCTAAACCACTGAGATGTGATGCTGTACAACTAAGGTGACCCATACCAACAATATCACACACTATTTAAATCGCCATCTTGTGATGTTGCGTTATAAGGGGCCTTGGTGCAGTGCTTTGCCTTAATAACCGTTTATGTGTCCATTGTGTGTGTACCTGGATATCCACCTGTGATGTGGGCGACATCGTTAAGTTTATATATCAATTTTTTCCATTTTACATCCACAACCGTGCTGCCATGGTGACGTCATTCCGGAGTTTTGTACAGCTCCTCGTGTACCTCTCCCTGCAGGGTCTTCATAAAGCAGTGTGAGTTGGGATGGTCGTGTATTGGACTTTCCTGACCCGTATTCCAACACAGGATCATCAGATTGTAGAAACCATTGCCTATATCCAACAGCGTTCTTGTATACCTGTCAAGTTAATAACCATATTTATATTACAGGCATGTCACGTTACTTAAATACACAGTGAGTGTTGTACTAATCTTTATAAAATGAATTTAGAATCTACGTCTGACGTCAATATGTAAGGTATGTTTTTACTCCCTTGTAGTAGTCAAACTCCTGATAACTCCATTAACATTCAAAGCACACTGGAACAATTCAAATCACGAAAAGGTCCGAATAGTCTTTCTATAGAACTTGTTTTATGTGTTCATTGCTAACGAAACGTTGGCTAAAGGGATAGTAAATGTTTTAAAGAATGAAGCTATTTCCTGTAAATATTAGCATCGGGCTCAAAATCACAAAGTCTCTCACCTCTGTCGGCGCGTGTTCAAATATCGGACGCGGCTTTATGTGAGCAAGTTTGCCAGTTTACTTTCGGAAGGTCGGTGGTCTCTTCCCAGGTACATTGTATCTGGGTTCTCTCCTCCACCAACAAAAACTGGACGCCACCAGATAACTAAAAAATTGTTGAGTGTGGCGGAAAGCAGTCAATAATCAATCAATCAATCCTGTAAAATTTATATTTTATGCATTTATCTGTACGTTTGTCATAGAGTGAAATCAATCAGACCCTGCCAATTACGTCCCCTGAATTACTGCCTCCTGGACAAAAATTCATCCTGCTCTATAACTTTGCCCCCTAGTGTAACTTTTGATGAAAATTTAATCATTTCAAAATTGATGAATAGCATTCATTTATCTCTTTATACTATTAGATAGGAATATGATTTCAGGTGAGAGGAAAAAAACATCAAAATGAACTGGATATATGTACCATACAGGTTGTACCAAACATTGCTAGTTCTTTTCTTCCACGTGGTCCGGTTCTTTAATTTTATTACCTCCATCTTGTACATTACATGTGTTAATGTTATGACCTTAATTTATTCTGTGTTGAGACATTTTAACAATAATTTTTTTCATATATACTGCAAAACGTGGTATCAAATCAAAGATAAGGAACATACACAGTGATTCGTCAAAAGAATCAAATTTCATGCAACATAAATCAAAGATATATCATAAGTATTAACATTAATCCCTGCGAGAAAAACAAATCTCTGATACATAGAGTCAATTAGAATATAAATTTCAAAGAAAGTTCACGGTTAAAATTCATATTACTACGTTTTCTTTTAAAAGATACAAAGAAACGTAAAGGTCACCATACGACTTATGAAATATTATAAATTCTACAAGGAGAGATAAGCCAGATAAAGACTATAATTGGCTATCATTAAAGCTCTGCCTTCTTCATCTCACTAAAAATTAGACGGTTTGTTTAGTGAAAGATTTAGTGATACATTGATAGTGACATTTTATGAAGATAAATTTAGTATCGATCAGACATCTCAACTCGGATTCCTTGCATTTCCCGGGTCGTGAAATACCCAATAACTTACATTCAGTTTTATTCAAATTCAATCATTGCAGATGAATTTCAGGAATTCTTTACACGTTTTATTGCCATACAGTATATAGTTACAGGGAGTTTTCTTCACAATCATATTGGAATGTCTCCGCCCTTTTGTATTAATTTTATATTGTGTGGAACGTTATGCATTCTGACACGCAAAATGTCATTACTCCATAAAATATTCCGTTACAAAACGAAAAGTAATGAAAGAGACGGGGTATTTCTGTGTACACCTTTGGTCATGCCACACGCGTTTGAATTCCATCCAAAATATTGGGGGGTGGGGGGATTAGTTTTTTGTTTATTTGACTGTTTCTTTTTGTGTGTGTATATTTGGGTTTTTTTTTGGGGGGGGGGGTTGTAATTGTTTTCTTTTTAAAAAAAAAATATTTTTGTTGTTGTAGTTGATTTTCAATTTAAAAGTAATCGTCTTATAATTGATTGAAACTAATTATAGATAGATGTCCCTAATGTGAAAACCTTTTTAAAATTTTAAAATCAAAATTCTATTCAAAAAGTCCGAGTCTTTTCGGAAGCATAGAAAAAGTAGAATTCCGTTGTGATTTTTAATATCGCAAATTTTAAAGCAATATAAGCTGCCAAAATTGCAATTTTTTATAGTGGCATTAAAAGAGGTTAAATGAACGTTGATATGATTGAAAAAAAGAACTGCATGGAATTTCCTCTCTTATGCATCGTTTACACACCTTTTCGTGATGAAAAATATATTCCTCGACATTCCGTTTGACCCTAACAATGGCAGCTGATTAATCGTCGGCGACAATCCCGAAGATAACCGATGTTGACACGAATGATTCTGATGCTGATCGGGGTGGATCGGGTTGTATCCGGGTCATTAAAATATGGACGGCGAGGTGAGATAAAATTCTAGTTACCATCATTATTTTGGCATTATTAACGATGTTATATGTTTTTAAGTTATGATAGTATGTTTTTTAGTTATGATAGTTTTAAGGGATCGCTCGAAACATTACGCAAAATTCCAAAGTCGGCTTTCTCCCTCGCTTTGAACCTTTCGTGTCAGACATCTTTCGTGCTTACCGGAAATATTGCGCTTGTGCATTTGATTTTGCCGAATGAGTTCAACTTTAGGTCATTGCATACGGAAATAATGTCGGGAAAATTAAGGTACGGGAAGACCCAATTTCAACTGTCGTACATTTTTGCATTTAATGCAAAAAATACAACATGTCAAAAGTTTAATCGATAAAATCAGGTATTAGAAGGTAGATGTTTACAAAATTTTCGCTTAAATTTTAGGACCCCAAAATAACAATTTTGACAGCTTATATTGCTTTAAGAAAAGATAAATGTATCTTTTAACACCCGTGGTATATATGTCTCTTTACATAGAACTTAATATTTCTGCTATCATTTGTATATAAAGTTTCATCTATGGTACTGCAACATTTAGTTAAAGACCATATATATATATATATATATATATATATATATATATATATATATATCTGTGTGTGTATGTGTGTGTGTGTGTGTGTGTGTGTGTGTGGTGTTGCTGTTGTTGGCAAGAAATCTCAAGTTGAAGACAATCTGTATTAATTTCTCTTCATTTATCCACTTCCTTCATGATATAGTCCGCGCACCTGTTATAAGATTTTTGCACAGAGACTTCCAGACAACCAGTCGATTACTGTTGATTTTTACGTTAATGTGTTGAACACGACCTACTGTAAATAAAATTCCCAGGAAAACAGGGTACACGTGAAGATAAAAGCCGCTTTCTAAATATACAGCGATTTTTTTTATTTTGATTTATCGATTCTTTTAATTCTAAAGTTCTTTTCATACTTATATCCATTTCATTTGTACCTATTCTTTTTTTTTTTGGGGGGGGGGGGGGTCCTTCAGTTATGACCGCAAAAACCGGAGCCCCGTGTCACAGCAAGTATGGCACGATAAACTCGTAAACCGTAAGCTCCGAGCATAAGCCATGATTTTTCAGCCCTTCGCCGGCAATGATGGCGTCTGCGTACGAGTGAGAAATTCTTAAGCGGGACGGTAAGTAATATCTACGTTTTTAGTTATGATGTGATACTTTAGGCTAGGTTGGGCCACAATATGGGGTCAAATGTTTTCCTGAGAATAAAGATTGATAAAAAAAGAACTCTTTGAAAATCACACAAAAGCTGAACAATGGCAGGGACAAGCTGACACAGGTGAGCGATAAGGCTCACGATTCTCTTGTTTGAATTAACATAACTTCAATTAACACGTCAACGTTTTTAAGGGAAAAAACATCCGACGAACGAAAAAAAAAACCACACACACAAAACAACGAAAAATCAACAACAGCAAAACCCCACCCACATTTTCCTGCCAACATTTTCTAGAAACAGCACACAAATAAATGCCACGCATAGACATACAGAATACAATAATAACAATATTAACGATTTAAACTTTGTATCAGCTTCACTACATAAATGTAAATAATCCAAGCTTGCAGGAATCGTGGAGTAAGTCTTTGTTTGTGAATAGGTATGAATGACGACACGCTTCGACGAATAATGACTCGTGTATCATAACAGTATTCACGCAAATTAGGGTTACACATAAGCAACATTGTTTGTATTTCCTATGCATAATATATGATTTTTAAGTGGTCACAAATAACGAAAATTAGTACACCCGAACTCGTGTTTACTTCAAGAACAACGATATTTTTCCCAACGAAATTAAATACGTCTACAGTAGATTGAATTCTATGATCATCACAGGCCCTTTAAACCACCACGGGTTTGAATGATATTACTTCAGAATCAACTTACCAGTTCCTTCAAATTTACTAATAAAGGATAGACGTTGTCAATATAAGCAACATTCGTCGTCATAAAACAGTCTGATATTCCATAATATTTGATATAAAAGTCTACACCTTGTATTTCCGACAGATATACTTTCATTATTGCATCTAAACTTTTTAAATACAAACTTTACAGTGCTTAGACCATCATATACTCAATCCACCTACGTGTTCTTCTTCTTCGTCTTCTTTTAACTATAGACCAGCTGGACATGTCATTACTTGTAATGTTGATATAGTTAAAAATAAAGACCTAAAATCACTTATTTTGAAATGTTCTAAATTCAGGGAACCTCGGTCTTTCAATTGGCGACAGAACTTCATCTGAATTATGAATTCTGTCGGGGATTATGGCAGAGGATGGGCTGAAAAGGAAGAACTAGGTATCATGTCAGAATAGATACAAAATACAAGAAGAATATTAACACCCCGTATCAGACATGTCAAATCAGAAATGCGTATCATCTATCCTTCTGTGTTTAGTTAATCAGAAGTGATAAAAGAGTAAGATAGGTTACATGAGGAATATGTTTTGGTTCCAGCTGACAAAGTTTGCAACAACATTGTATTTGTTTGTAAGGCTCATTATTACAACTGCATTCTACACGAACTTGGCATTAATTCCACATTCCGCACTTCTTTTCCAACTGTCCTTTAAAAAGATGAAATTCTTCAAAATTATGCTTCAGATTTAAACAAATTTAACATCCCAGTCAAGAGAGTTTATAAATTTGAGTTACCGTACCTATATTTCCAAAACTTCACAAAAACGTACAAAAATACACTGCTGGATCCACCGAACTCATCTATTTGCTCTTCCCGAAAGTATTTACTGCTGTGAAGGACAAACTTCAAACGTACTGTAGCACGAAATAGGCTAGAATATAAAACATAAACGGTACTAATTTTGATGCACCAGATGCGCATTTTGACAAATAATGTCTTTTCAGTGATGTTAAAGTAAACAAAATATCGGAAATCCGAAATAAAAACAAACATGGAAGAGTTAGAAGAACCAAGGCTACCTTATAATGGAGCCGAATCCGGCAAAGGATCAGAGCTATGCATGAGGGACGTAATCCTTAATTTTGAAATGAATGTCTTCATTTTATGACAGCAAATTGTATCTTAAAATTATCTATAGAAGTGTGTAAATCGAATGTGGATTCTAAATAATTATAGAAAATTTTAAATCACAATTTTTTTCTCACATTAACAACATTAAAACGTATGAATTTACAACACTATACACGATAAGTAAAAACCTAGACTTTGTGACACCATAGGCAGTTGCTTCGTCAACAAATATGGTAAAATGAAACATTACTGTCTAGTGATCAGTCACCCAAAAATTATTATTATTTGACTCCACGCACAAGTTCTCTTAAGTTGATATTAAAAAGATGCTAGAGTTCCCATTTGACAATATTTGCGTACTCTTTAGTGATCAGATCTTCATAGAGTATTATGGAATTACCATGGGCACAAATTTTGCCCCTTTGTTAGCTGACCCGTTTTTATATACTTTCTTATGAAGCAGTATTCAATCAAAAGCTTCTACATGAGACGACAAATCTCCTGCTGTGGCCTTCTATTCGAATATAGATATATCGACGACGTTTTATATATCAACAATGATTATTTCATTCATAAAAAAATGATGTGGTAAAATTAAGAAATCCGTTTGAAAATTAAGGATTATCTCCTTTATTCATAACTCTGAGTCTTAGCCGGATTTGGCTCCAGTATTTGGTATTTTTGGTTCTTTCAGCACCGGTCGCGGTACCTCAGTAATTAGAGCATTCGATTCATAACTGGGATAACGTGAGTTCGAGGCCCGCTCGTGCCATGGCCGCGTCAAACCTTAGACGCAAAAATAGGTAGTGATTGCTCCTTCGCCAAACGCTCGGCATTTAGAAGCGAGAAGCACGGGTCTTTCGGATATGACCTTACAAACGGAGGTCCTGTGTCACGGTAGGCGTTGGCACGTTAACGAACCCTCAATGCTACGGCCCTGAGCGCTAAGCATAGGTCTAAATTTGTGATACTTCACCTACAGGTGGTGACGTCTCAATATGAGTGAAAAATTCTCGACGGGACGTAAAACAAACACTCAATCAATCAATCCAAGTTTGTTCTTGTTACGAATTTCCAACATCCGCAATGGTGACGTATTTGTCGAAATGCGCATCTGGTGCACCAAAATTGGAACCGATTATGTTTACATTCGTATGTCGATTCGATATATTCCAATGAATTTGAGTACAAAATTCTCGAGCGGGACATTAAACAATATATGATAAATATATAATCATACGTCCCGCCGAGAATTTTTCACTCATATTGAGACGTCACCAGCTGTAGGTACCAAGAATTTAGACCTATGCTTAGCCTACCTAAATAAAATATTTTTTACTTGAGCATCACCGAGGAGACATTTTTTGTCGAAATGCGCATCTGGTGCTTCAAATTTAGTACCGTTTATATTTTACATTATAACCAATGCGTTGATACCTCTGCTGGTGGACTGTTAGTCCCCGAGGATTTTCACCAGCCCAGTTGTTAAGGACTTCGTTGCTAGCATGAAAATAGGGATAAAAATTTGTAGTGATAAAGTTAAGAAATTCATTTCAAAACTAAGGATTACCTCCCTCGTGCATAGCTCCTAGGCACCTGATTCCACCTCTGATATGACCAGGGGTCCGTGTTTGTCCATCTCTCTAATTTGTACTTCCTATAGGAATTACTAGATTGAATACTGATTTTAATGTTTCTCATATAGCAAATATGAGACCGGATGCGGTTGTTTCCGAATCGGGACAGAATTTCTTTCTAAACCTAATCTTCAAAAGATGAATATAAAGTTTCTTATTGATGTTTTGTTGTAACTATGAAGTACTATTAAATAACAGCCCTCTTTTATGAGATAGCATATAGACCCATCCATTGTTCATGGAACGAGAATATTGCCAGTTATTTGTGAAGGATGACTTCATACTAAAATAATTTGTAAGGATATAATAATGGAAGATTGTTTTGAAAAGTTATATCAGATTTTGACATATTCATTCTTTAAAAGATATACCTGAATGGTGCCCAACAAAATCACAAGGCCTCTCACCTCTAGTCGACGAGGGTTCGAATCTCGCTCGCGCCGATATATGTGAGAAAGTTTGCCAGTTTACTTGCGGAAGGTCAGTGGTCTCTTCCCAGGTACATTGTATCTGGGTTCTCTCCTCCACCAACAAAAACTGGACGCCACCAGATGACTGACAAATTGTTAAGTGTGGCGGAAAGCAATAAATAATCAATCAATCAATCAATCTACAATAGTCATAAGTCATTTTGGAAATGTGAAGATCTTAACAAAAGACACAAATTATTTAAATCTTTCATCGTATTCTGAGGCAATCGATGTTTCAGATTTAAATTTTTGGAACATGAATTATTGATTAATTCTTCTTCCAAGAACATCTAGTTTCATTTTCTAGCCGTGGTTGTACTTTATTTTTGTGTTGAAAGCAAGGTTTGTCTAGATAGCTGTATTTCTACCGTATTTAAGACTAAAAGTATGGCAGATGGGAAGGACATGCGTTATAATTTAAGATCCAAACGAAAAGGTAAGTTCAGGAAAATTTAACTCGAATATATATTTCAGTAAAGAAAGTACGGAGAAAGTAAAATAGATGTCATGAATATTCAGTTAAGCCAAGTCGACACTTATCGAAATGGACCACAGATTACCCAAATAACTGGCAAAGGTAGGGATTAAACTATAGAGCGCAAGGTGAGCAGTTTGTGGTACACAGAATCCGTCGGTTTTTGGTTCTCCTCCAGCTTTTCAATCTCGTGAATTCCTTCATATACTTCACAGACTCCTTCAAAATAGAGACCTTTGTTTTGTTTTTGTTTTCTGTAACACATACGTACGTACATTACATTCCTTACATAGATACATACATACATAGTCGAGGTGTGAGGATTACGGCGGGTATGACCGGCCAACAATAAATGCTTCATCCTAGGCACCTCATCCCACCTCTAACGTTACCTTGTCTCCATGTTTTTATTCTCTATAGGAACCACAGTTCCTGCATGTAATCGCTGTATGTACCGGTACATTAGTAAACTTGAATTGCATTATACAAAAACAAAAACAAAAAAAAAACAAAAACAAAAAAACCCACCACAAAACGGATCATCTGGCATGTTTTATATACATGGAACCCAATGCATTTTTTTGCCATTAAACAGGTATTATGACTATGTGAAAACTTCCTTTCAGAAAATATTTCTGTCTATTCCATATTTGATTTCAAGTCGTTTCCCTGATATGCCCTCGATTTCTTAAAGCCATTTTCGTCTTTCTTCTTCTACGAACAGCTGATTTAGTATCAGGCGAGTTTTAAAAAAAAGTCTATATACCATTTGATAGGGACTTACCTCATTAGGTGTTTTTTCGCTTTGCTCCTTCGTAGCTTTGTGTCCCATTTGAGATTTTTTAACTCCTGAGAAATGGCATCAGAGTTGGAACTCCCATGACTTTGACCTATACATTGCACTTACATCCACAGCAGTTAGGGTTTGTCAAACTCTCGGCAATTAAAAGTAAGAATGACTGGTCTTCTGGACATGACGGAGATCCCGTGTCGCGAAAGGCGTTGGTATGTTATATAACCTTCACTGCTACGGCCCAGAGAGCCAAGGTCTAAATCTGTGGTACTTCACTTACAGCGGGTGATGTTTCAATATCTGTGAAAAATTCTCGCCGCCACAGTCCAACCCATTTGTGACACAAGTCATCCGTTTTTATTGTCGAATCAGAGGTACACAGTACTTTTGCTTCTAATACCGGGCGTTTTTTGTAGAATGTTTTAAGTATGTTTAATGCACGGTGTCACCAGAAGTCCTTTTGAACATTTCATTTAATTTAAATTTCAATCAGTTTACCTGATCAGGGAATAGGACTCTCCGCTGGTGTGACCGGTCAACAGGTCAACAGGGAATGCTTGCTCCTCCTAAGCACATGGTATCATATCTGGTATAAATCCAGGGGTCCGTGTTTGCAACTTCTTAATTTTGTATTCCTTATAGGAGTTGTCATTATTTATTATCTTCGCCTTCCATTAAGCTCTTTCTAGATAATTCATATCATCTATAATCGTATGAAATCGAATGCTAAAATCAACAGGCTATAATGTTCCCCTATACGTATCTGGACTAATATTATATGCTCTAACATAAACTTGCATTTGGAATTAATGTATGCGTATGATAATTAAGAATTTGAACATTTTATGATACAGGAACTGATGTTGAGGAAATTGAAGTCAAACGACCAAGACGGGTAAAACTCCAAGAAAAGAGTGGAACGACAGAAGAATATTCAGAGATCCATGGTAGTTCAAGTAAAAGAGTTGCATCATCGAGGTCAAATACCGGGAACCTTATCAATGAAGAGGCTAAGGAAGTCGACGAATCATTACAAGAGGAATCAACGCCATTCAGAAAAAATAAATCTAACGACGAAGGGTCTTCTCCAGGCCTTTCCACGCAAGAGTTTCCTATTGAGATCACCGTAAACCGCAACGATACGGAAAAGAACGATTCCGTAGAAAAAGATTCGATTGTCAACCAGAGGAGAAAGATTTCATCAATACTTCATTCTAAAGAAATCAGAAAATGCGCAATAGACAGAGGAACGGCTGCGAATACATCAGAAACATCTGGTCTAAAGCCTGAGCTGAATGATGAACGGCTCTTAGAGGTAACATATAGCAACGATAGCAAGGATTCTGAACTATCTGGTACGACGATACCACGTGACAATGGTCAAACAGAGCTGGAACAGGAAGAATATGTCTATAGAATACTTCGCTTTACAGAAACGTACACGGAAGGTCTTCGTCCCAAAAGCATCAATTCTAAAATTAACATTCA
The DNA here is from genome assembly GCA_024699665.1 of Ostrea denselamellosa. Lineage (NCBI taxonomy): Eukaryota > Metazoa > Mollusca > Bivalvia > Ostreida > Ostreidae > Ostrea > Ostrea denselamellosa. Next base: position 6,255,839 of record JAMZEH010000075.1, read on the forward strand.
GGACCATGTTGCAAAAGGAAGCAAAGGGAATAATTCCAAATATATTTCCTGTTGTAAAACGCTTTGTGGTATTAGACAACTTGGAGGGATTACGAACAAATCCAATCTGGTACGTGGTGTTGTACAGATCAACATTACAAAGCTTAGAAAGCTATACAGTGAGATTGATATTGTAGATCTGACGGACACGAGCATTCGAAGAAAATATATTCGTCCTGATTCGAAAGCGTGGGGATATACCGAGAGGTTTGAGGAAGTGCTTTTAATTCCCACTTCGCATGTCCCTCCAGAATGCGTTAAACATATTGGCAAAATTCATCACAGAACGTTTACACGAATGGATAATGCGTGATGTTTAAAACATCAGTACACGTATTATTATGATAAATAAAAAAAAAAAAAGAAGACATACGTTATTTCTGATTTTGTTGAAAATATCCTTGTGCAAGTCATGGATTAAGCAGTTCTTGTCATGTGCAAATTTTCTAAGAACTAGACTTATACTATAGAGTATGAAGTTAGTCTCTGCACCGTGTGATTGAACAGTGTCAATAAAAATATTAAAACTAAATTCATATCGCTAACTTTCACCAATGTATCTACTCTGTAATTAAAATATGCTTAATGTTAATTCGCTTTTGTTTTGAAATTTAAATATCTGTATGTGGTAACTATTGGTAAGTAATTATGCTCACTTATTGTGCTTGTAGACCTCATTGTGTCCGTTCGTCCGCAGATAGTCAGATGGAGGTCACAATAAACAAGGTCACAATAAACACGGCCACAATACCACGATCATCAAAAGATTCTAATTTCAAAAATTTATGAAGCAATATAGATGGATTGCATAATGTCAAGTCGAAGGATTTCATAGTGAGTACTTAAGTGAACAGAGAAAGACCGCCATATAATTAGGGGTCAAGTTACGGACAGATTACTATGACGTCAAGTGTCAAACCTGAGGTGTTTGACGTAAGTAGTGCTATTTTGGGATTTTTTTTTAAAATACAAGATCCTTAATTGAAATCTCGGCAGTCTAATGAACTTGTATTGCATAATTTCATGCGGTGAAAATTATTTATTTTACTTACATACATAAACATAAATTTAGTATCATTTAAAACAAAGCTAGTTTATAGGAATTGGTCTATGATTGATTGATTGTTGTTTTACGCCACACTCAACAATTTTTCAGTTATCTGGTGGCGTCCAGTTTTTATTGGTGGAGGAAAGAACCCAGATATGTACCCGGGAAGAGACCACCGACCTTCCGAAAGTAAACTGGCAAACTTTCTCACATATATCGGCGCGAGTGAGAATCGAACCCGCGCCGACTAGAGGTGAGAGGCCTTGTGATTTTGTGCGTAGTGCTCTAACCACTCGGCCACGGATGTCCCCTCGGAATTGGTCTAGGAATAGGTGCATATCAACAAATCGATATCGCATACTTATTTCTAGAGGAGAACACCTAATTCTGGTGTATTTGTATATAGTCGGCCATTCACCCACCAACAATGGAGAGCTGTTCACTAGAAGAAAAGTTTTAAAAACCATGGCAGCAATGAAGTAACATGATAGTGCGAGATGTGTACGAAAAAAAAATAACAAAAGCATATTGTTACAGTTCTTTAGACATTTAATCCGCCTATACCACACAACGCTATGGTGTAAGGAAGACAAGACGAATAGCTGTTGTTTTTTTGTTTTTTTTTTGTTTGTTTGTTTATAGCCGCCTGAGCAATTTTTCAGCTGTTGTTGTTCTTGCTCAGATATCAGGGTGGATTTCAATGTAGTGTATTTTAACAACCTGTGCAATATCATGATCATCGGATTGTTTTAAAATGACAAATGTTACCGGAGTAAAGTTATGATTTGTGGGAGTTTAAATGGAATGATTCTGAAGTGGTATGTGTAACCCGCACCGTCCCCAAAACACAGAGAGAGAGAGAGAGAGAGAGAGAGAGAGAGCAAACAAAATCAAAAAACTGTTGTCATATTTAACAGGAAATTGATTTCAGAAAATTAAGCAGTGATGATTGAATACTGTTGTGATATTTACATGAGGTGTTCCTGTATTCCATGACGAATGAATGTCACAACATAAATCATAATCAATACAGAACATGCTAACTCTTTATAATTCCCAGGGACACACGAGATTTGCACAACACTGAGGAGATTGTGTGATGTCGTAGAATTTGAAACCGCCACACTAAATCCTTATGACCAGTCACAACCCTCAATTATTACACTCAGTCGCCACGCTAAATCTCCAAGCTCAGTCATCAACTCAGTTGTCACTAAATTTCCATGCTCGGTCACCAACTCAATTGCCAATCTCAGTCGAGACGCTAAGTCCGTGCTCAGTCACCACACTCAATTGCCACATTCAGTTTCCACACCAAATCACCAAACTCAGTTGCCACACTAAAGATCCCAGTTACCAACTCAGTTGCCACACTAAAGATCCCAGTTTCCAACTCAGTTGCCACTCTCGGTCGCCACACTTAATCTCTATGCTCAGTCAGCATGCTCAATCGTCCCACTCAGTTGGCACATTAAACATCCAATCCAAACTAATAATTAATAATAAAGTAATAAATAAATTTATATAGCGCCTTATATAAAACAAATTACTCTAAGGCGCTTTACAAAGGTAAAGATGAAGAACGTAACGATCAAACACAACTTATATATAGGATTTAATTCATCCACAAAAAAAATCTCAACAACATTATCTCATCATCTTTACTTTAATATGCCCTGAAACTGATGTTTTATACTTATTTAGCATATGTATTGTATCGTATGTTTATATCACTTTATTTCAATGTTTTATTTAATTGTTTTATGTACTGTAAAGCACCTTTGAGCATACAAATGTATGAAAAAGGTGCTATATAAATATGGTATTGCGCGTGGCGCAGTGGTTAGATCGTCGGGCTCAAAGATCTGATGATCCTTGAGTCGGGGGTTCGAATCCCACTGTGGGACGTGGGTGCCGGTCTTTCGGATGAGACCGTATAAACCGAGGTCCCGTGTCGCAGTAGGTGTGGCACGATAAAGATCCCTCCCTGCTCAAAGGCCCTGAGTGCCTAAATTTGCAGCCCTGTCACCGGTAATGGTGACAGCCGCCGGATAGCTGAAAAATTCTTTGTGGTGGATTGATCAGCGTTGCGATGGACACAAGATGCTGCATTTTTTAAAACATTTCTGTACTTATCATGTCATGCGTCATCCATGGACACGTCACGTACATTTAAACAAGAAATCTTGTGAAATACACGAGGTAAAAAGGAAAACTTTTCATAGTAAAAGTATGGTTGGGGAAAGTTCCTTTTCAATTTATTCCAACTATGATAGGTGATATAATGACAGTGTTCCTACAAATAAATAAACATATTACAGTCTGGTGATCGCAAATATGTAACATATCAATAAAACCATTTAAATCTACGTGTCTTTGTCACAAATGTATAAGAATTTCTTGACATGATAAACTATATACAAACATATATTCTATATAAGAATCCATGTGTAGTATTTAATATATACATGAAATTGCAGGTACAAAATGAGAACATGCAATGTCCACAATCCTAAGCAAGGCACACAATATCCGGCCCCCAAAATGACCAACATGACAGGTCAAGGTAAATGGCATCTTATCTGTACGGTGTCTCGTGCAGGAATACGGTGTCACGTGCAAGAATACGGTGTCACGTGCAAGAATACGGTGTCATGTGCAAAAATAGCGCCAAATTCTATTGTTACGGACATCTGACCCATTGTTGATTATCTTTACAAGTGTGAAATATATTACCAGAAATTATCATAACCCAAAAAGAAATATATTTACTAAAATACATACATGATAAATAATGAAACAGAATAATACTCTTTAAAGTCGCTTATTTAATATCTTACAATAATAACCAGACACACAGAGTATCCTATAAAAATATATACTATCGCGGTAGCTCGTAGCCCAATGAGTACGCTGTCGTCTACCTCTGTAACAGGTCTCGGTGTGTGTGTGTGTGTGTGTGTGTGTGTGTGTGTGTGTGTGTGTGTGTGTGTGTGTGTGTGTGTGACAGGTCTCGGTGAGTTGTGTGTGTGTGTGTAACAGGTCTCGGTGAGTTGTGTGTGTGTGTGTGTGTAACAGGTCTCGGTGAGTTGTGTGTGTGTGTGTGTGTGTGTGTAACAGGTCTCGGTGAGTTGTGTGTGTGTGTGTAACAGGTCTCGGTGAGTTGTGTGTGTGTGTGACAGGTCTCGGTGAGTTGTGTGTGTGTGTGTGTAACAGGTCTCGGTGAGTTGTGTGTGTGTGTGTGTGTAACAGGTCTCGGTGAGTTGTGTGTGTGTGTGTGTGTGTGTAACAGGTCTCGGTGAGTTGTGTGTGTGTGTAACAGGTCTCGGTGAGTTGTGTGTGTGTGTGTGTGTGTAACAGGTCTCAGTGAGTTGTGTGTGTGTGTGTGTGTGTAACAGGTCTCGGTGTGTGTGTGTGTGTGTGTGTGTAACAGGTCTCGGTGTGTGTGTGTGTGTGTGTGTGTGTGTGTGTGTGTGTGTGTGTGTGTGTGTGTGTGTGTGTGTGTGTGTGTGTAACAGGTGTCGGTGTGTGTGTGTGTGTGTGTGTAACAGGTCTCGGTGAGTTGGTATAAAAACCAAGGCTGTTTAAAGTTTTGCAGTTTATTTCTTCCTTTTAGTGCATTGTACCCGTAAATAAACAATTATATAATAATAATATTACACTATAAACTATAGCAAATGGCAAATCTAGTGATGATATGAGTTTTTAGAATTAAATGATAATAACAACGTATGCATTTCTCTATCATTATCAATAAAGGGCAACAACTCTTGATAAAGTATCAGGTTTGCCAACTATTCAAAAGGTAATAAAAAAAAATAATTCAGAAAACAAACAATTCTGATAAAAACTGGTAATTAAACTAGCTATCAAAATTATCAGAGAAATTTTAAATGCTCAAAAGACAATTTATCAGTAAATGTTTACAAAGTAACAAAAACACATCACAAACATTTAGCTTACCAAAGGCAATGTGCATGAAGGCTAAATACTCAATAATACATTTCACAGCATGGACCAGCACCTGTATATTAAAACATTCACGAAATAAGAGTGCTGATAAACACTTTCTAGCATACCATTATGTTAAACCCATGACTTTATAAGAAAATGTTCTATTATGCAATTACCAACTGAATTAAATATATTTTATAAACTTTACTTTTAATCTCAATGATTATCTGTCATTTTAATGTCTCAGTCAAAAAGTGTATTAGAACAAATTAGTAAAATAAGAATTAAAAACTAACCTGACTCAACACTGGTAGGTAGGGACACGGGTAGATGCTGAAAAGCATGCACTTCTTGGAGTGACAAGAATTTTACTGACCAGTGAACTCACTCTCACACTTTTTATAATATTATAATATCCTATATTAATTTCATATTTGCTATTAATGAAATTGATCTCGGACATGTCAGTAGTTTCCCGACATAAATATAAAATATATAATACACAATTGTTATTTCGTTCTAACTTTTAAATTTACATATGATGTGCATAAAAAGTGAAAATTGATATTTATATTTAGATAAGTCAGTTTATAGTTCACATGATTGTTATTTTCTTTTGTTATATTTAGATATTGAAACTTGATGTGTCACGTGTTATTTCCTACTTTCGGTATCAATATTGATAAATAACGCCCATTTGTAAAACGTTAGGCCTAAATTTAGTTATGCACACATTACCAACGGTTAATCGTTAAATCTACTTCAGGCATGTTTAGAAAGTAACCAAGGAAGAAACTATATTCTTTGCTTTGTCAATTTAAGGTTTGTAGGTATGTCTTGAATCACGTGTAGAAGGAGTGTATGTATGTGTTAGGAATACATTGATATGTAAGCAATATTTGAATTAAACTTTTGGATTGGTGATGCATGGATTCGTTGATATTGGACTTCTATATTGCTTGATACAGAGTGTGCTATAAATAGTTTTCATCAAGGGTCTCCGATATATCCCAAGGGAGGTATATCACTGGAAAGACTATCTTATATGTTGAGTGCAATACAGCAGAGTTTTTAGGGATGGTGATATCAATACTAGAGAAATCATGGGCCGAAATCAGTGTACACTAATCTTCGAAATAAGAAAATAAAAACATATAACTTACATAGTTACGCCGTTCTTGACGCTGATTCTGACTACGGATTTCTCCGTTTCTCTTATTAACATATAGGGTTCGAGGCGTGTGTGGCCGTTCCACGGGAGATGCTTACTCTTCATGGGAACTACATCCCATTTCTTGTATATGCAGGGATCCGTGTTTGTCCAACTCTCTGTTATCCCTTCTAGGAGTTAAAAGATTGATCACTGTTCGTTATCTTTAGCTTTTCGTAGTGATTATATTGATTGTATATTGTTTAACGTCCCGCTCGTCCAGTTGTTTTCTTTTATATCTACGCTCTAATTGTGGAAATACTAACCTGTGTTGTGTTTTGTGAGGAAAGAAAATAATAATACAAAATAAACAAATTAAAACAAAACAACTAACTGCATTGAAAATAGCATGATCGGAGTGTTCGGAGAAGTTTTACGTGAATAAAAAATTATGCTAATACATTATTCAAGGGTTCCGAGAAGTTTTACTTAAAAATCTTTCCGTTTATCTATTAAACTTGTTAATGATATGGTGTATAAGATTGAAAGCACTACCCATAATATCGGATGTAGTCATTTGTGATTGGCCGTGAGTTTACTCATTTCAAGATAGACGATCGCTCTATATATCCATACCACCATATAATTACCGCGACATGGAAACCTCGAATAAGGCAGGGGATTGTTAGAACCGTCTGTATTATTGATTACCAGGAGACATACGGCTTACAGGTTTAGCTATTTTACAAACATAAAGTAAATACACTGCACTTAAAAGTTTGTAATAAAGGGTGTGAAAAGGCACGAGCAAGAGTGCGTGATCTAACAATCCCGGGTGTGTTCAACAGACTGTTGGAAGACTTGATCACCAAAGACTACGATAATATTGTCAATGAGGAATTCTAGCATCTTTTTAACATCAACTTCAGAGTACTTGTGCGTGGAGTCAGATTGATGTTTAACAAACTGATTTTTGGGATGACCAATCACAAAATATGAATATATACTTTTACCCTTTTGTTCACGAACAAAATGTCTATGATGTCAAAAAGTCTAGTCTATAATTTATCGTGAGGTATGGTCGTGTAAAGAGTTGTAAAATCATACGTTTTAATGTTGTGAATTCGAGAAAAGTTTTGTGATTTCAAATTCAATAAAAGTTATTTAGAATTTTTAAGGATCCACATATGATTTACATCACTCCTGGCATATGTAGTGGAACAGTACGTTGGAAGTTTCTTCTTCACAGCAGTTAATATTTTCATAAGGAGCAACGATAAAGGCTTGGTAGAACATTTACTGAATCCAGCAATGTATCTTTGCTTGTAAGGGTTTTTCTGGAGTTTGGGGATCCAGTATCGGTACAGTAACTCATTGACTGGAATATTAAATGTATTTAAAACTGAAGCAGGATTTTGAAGAATTTCATCTTTTGAAAGGGCAGTTAGAGTATACGTGCGATTAATAAATATGGAATCAATGCCGAGTTCGTTTAGAATGTAGTTGTAATAATGAGCCTTACAAACAAATACAAAGTTGTCGCCAGCTTTGTCAGCTGGAACCAAAACATATTACTCATGTAACCGCTCTAATTCTTTTATCACTTCTGAATTACTAAACACAGAAGGATAGATGGTACGCATATATATATATATATATATATATATATATATATATATAATTTACATAGGAATGGGGGGGGGGTATTCGAGTATTTGAATGTGTTAGGAATATTGTCAAGTTTTACAAATTGCACTTAAATTACAATATCTTGCTAAAAATGTACATTAAAACTTTAAAAAGTGGGGGTTATAAATAAAAGTTTTAAAATATTAACCAAAATACAAATTTTTTTTTTTTTTTTACAAAATATCACGCAATTTAAAAATTGCTCTTTTCTTTAGAAAAAAATATATCAACCAAATTAGATTTACAAAATTTAATTACTGTAAGTCTTTAGTACCTGTATCATAAATTACAAAATTGAAATACTTGTTGAGGGTTATAAATATTAACAATATATTTGATAAAGTTGGGACTGTAAAAATCATGTATATTTAGAACTTTTTGATTAAAATCCGTCCGCAACAAAATGAAGTTCTTTCCAAAACCTTTCAAAATGTGAATTGTGACATAACATTTTTCCACAGGATGGGTTTAAGTAATAAATGTATGATAGGTTTGGATCGATGAAATAAGCAGTGAACCAGTTCCTTCACCGTTATAGCATCCTCTACAGTTGCACTCAGAAGCTGAGGAGTTAGGGTCCTTACGATTTTAATTTTCGAAATCTCTTATCATGAACTTTTATACCTATTATCAATACTGAATTATTTTACTGATATAAAAAAAGAGACGTTTTCTTATTTCTCATACGCACGTGTTAACACAGTCACAGATACCCCATGATCTCTTTCAGAGATTCCACCAGCCTTACAGGAAGTATACCACAGAGGATAAATAACATACAATTGGATTTAAAGCATTTATTTATTGTTTTTTAACACAATTTTACAAGTCATGAAATGTAACAATTTGTATCAAATATTTCACGAAATGTCATGGCACTTGTAAATTAGTAATTATACAATGGTATACATAGATAAGTAATAATGATATGGTTACAACGAGCAGATCTTGTAAAGTATTTAAGAGATTCTATGACGAAGAGACAGGATTTGGATTTGACGGTTCGTTCCTTTAAGAACATTTCGTTTATTCTCTCGAGATCTGACGTAATTTTGTAAACAAATTGTACTGCGATAGACTGGCTATCTCATCACTTGATTTCCGTCAAAATAAACTTCAAACAGATAAGTGTTTTGTTTTTTGGTTTTTTTTCATAAATTATTCACACAAAATTAGGTTAACTCACTTTCTGATTTATAAATGAAATCGTGCTACTGATTTAACCATGCTTCAAATCACGTGACAACGTGAAGGTTCATTGATAATGTTTTTAGGAAAGAGAACTTTTTATGATTCTTTTTTCCTTTATCACGAGGAGAAGCAGCCGTCGAATTAGGCTATAGGAATGGCGGCGCCCATTGTTTGAATCGCCATTCACAGAATTCGACTAAAGGAAATGACTAGGTTTCTATCTAGAAATGATTTAAGCTCTCAATGATTTTTTTTTATAATATAACTAAAAATTGTGGAGAATTTCGCAGTTGATGCAACTTAAAACAATCTTTTTCAATTACCATTTAATCTGTAATTCGGTATTTATGTAATCAGTTGTTTTAATTACAAAAAAACTTATACAACATTTATTTAGTTTTGCATACTCTTAGTTTCAATTTTAAAGTCATTTTCGTATTATTATGCACTTCTTGTTCTTCATCTTATTGTATGATATATAAAGCGGTTAAGGGTAAGTATCTTAATTAGATAAAGCGCTTTATAAATGTGAAAAAATAATATGAAAAAATAGTGCATCAAGCTGCAAGATGTTTACAGACTGTCAAAACATGGACAACACACGAGGACAACTAACGACATGACCGACCACAGCACTCCTCACTGAAATCTTGATCAAATCCCATCGGAACCTCTGTCGCCTTACTTGTGTCGTTATCAAACTTCCGACACGAGGAGAATGGCGGAGAATATAAATGTAAGGTGACTGCTCCATCCACGTGACTCTTGTTTCCGACTCGATGAAACCCGTCTTCATCTAAATAAAAATGTAGCACAAAATCAGACTTAGTTTTCGCGGTAATTTGTTGATTAAGGAAGCTTCTTAAAAAAGTTTCTCAAATAAGCACGAAATTATTTGATTACAGGATATATTTCATGGAAAGCAGACTTAATTTTCTCGGTAACTAGGTATGTTATTTAATCGTAACCGTTTACGTGTCCATTGTGTTTCTAACCGGATACCCACCTGTGATGTGTGCGACATCATTGAGTTTATATCTCCGCTCATCAATTTTCTCCATTTTACATCCACAACAATCCTGACATGGTGACGTCAGTTCCGGATTTTTGTACAGCTCCTCGTGTACCTCCCCCTGCAGGGTCTTCATAAAGCAGTGTGAGTTGGGATGGTCGTGTATTGGACTTTCCTGACCCGTATTCCAACACAGGATCATCAGATTGTAGAAACCATTGCCTTTATCCAGTAGCGTTCTTGTATACCTGTCAAGTTAATAACCATATTTATATTACAGGCATGTCACGTTACTTAAATACACAGTGAGTACTGTTATATGATTGATTGATTATATATTGTTTATCGTCCCGCTCGAGAATATTTCACACATATGGAGACGTCAACATTGCCGGTGAAGGGATGCAAAATTTAGGCCTATGCTCGGCGCTTATGGCCTTTGAGCAGGGAGGGATCTTTATCGTGCCACACCCGCTGTGACACGGGGACTAGGTTTTTGCGGTCTCATCCGAAGGACCGCCCCATTTAGTCGCCTCTTACGACAAGCAAGGGGAACTGAGGATCTATTCTAACAACCCGGATCTTCACGGGGCGAGTACTGTTGTACTAAACATTACATAATGCATTTTATAACATGCAGCCAAAAATACAAACTGTGCTGATTTAGAATGTACGTCTGACGTCATGTATTCACTCCCTTGCTGTACCTCTAACACTTCGCAACTCCATTAATATTCAGACACTGTCTAACAATTCAAATTACCGAAAGGTCCGACTATTCTTTCCATAGAAATTTTTGTATGATTTTATCGCTAGCGAACAGTTCGCTAGCAAGATAGTAAATGTAATTTTCTTGAAATGTTTTAAAGAATGAAATTATTTCCTGTAATTAATTGCATTTGTATGTATTTATCTACTCTTATCTCCTAGATTGAAAACAATCACAGTTTTCTAAGTAAGTTCATTGAATTACTGTAAGAGGGGTGGGTGTGGGGTAGGTTGGGTGGGGTGAGGGTGGGGTGAGATCGTGAGTTTGAACTCCGCTTGTACCATGACCGCGTCAAACCTAAGACGAAAACATAGACAGTGATTACCCCTTCGCCATACTCTCAGTATTTAGAAGTGAAAATCACGGGTCTTTCAGATATGACCTTATAAACAGAAGTCCCGTTGGCACATTAAAGAGACCTCACTGCCACGGCCTTAAGTGCTAAACAAAGGTGGTATTTTGCCTACAACTGGTGGCGTCTCAATATGAGTGAAAATTTCATGATTTAAAATTTAAACAAACCAATCCAATACTTTAATTTATTTTGTGTTAAGACATCCGGTCCACAAAACACCATTTTTTAAAGAATTAATTTCTATGTACTGCAAACCTTGTTATGAATGAAGGATGATAAACATACGCATTGCTTCTCTGAAAAAAAATTCAAATTAAATACCACATAATATATATATATATATATATAGATAGATAGATAGATAGATAGATAGATAGATAGATAAACATTGATCCTTGTGAGAAAACACATTTTTGACGTATAGATTAAATTAGAATATAATTTCCAAAGAAAGCGCAAGGTGTAACGATTGGTCTTTTAACGTAAGGTCACCATTCAAATTATGAAATTTTCTTTAAAAAATAAAGATTCTACACGGGGAGATAACTCAGATAGAGGATTTCATTAACTATCCATTAGTCTAGGCATTGTCTACTCTCGTCGCCTTCTTCATCACACTAAAAATTAAATATTTTGTTTTCACAAAAGATTTAATAATATAGATACTTACATTTTATGAAGATAAATTTAGTATGGATTAGTTAGCTCAACTTGCCTAGTAATGTACATTCAGTTTTATTCCATTTTTGAGTCATTGCAGATGAATTTCAGGAATGCTTTATACGTTTTATTGCCATACAGTATATAGTTACAGGGAGTTTTCTTCACAATCATATTGTAATGTCTCCACCCTTTTGTATTAATTTTATATGTGTGGAACGTTATGCATTCTGACACGCAAAATGTCATTACTCCATAAAATATTCCGTTACAAAACAACTGTGTACACCTTTACTCATGCCACACGCGTTTGGAATGTACCCATTTTTGTTGTTGTTCTTTTTCAATTTATAAGAAAACATCTTACAACGGATTGCAAATTATTGAAGATAAATGCATCTAGTGTAAAACCGTGTTAAAGATTTTAGAAATAAAATGTCATTCTAAAGAGTCCGAGTCTGTTCGGAAGTAGAATTCCATTGTGATTTTTAATTTCACAAAATATAAAAAAAAATATAATTGTATCTTTTATCTCCCGTGGTATATATTTATCTGAATCTAGGTAGGACGTAATATTTCTGCTTTCATTGTTAGACGATGGTATATATATTCGTGAATAAAGTTTAAAGGTAATACAACATTTATTTAAAGACCATGCTATAAATGTCGTTGCGTTTTTGAAAAGAAATCTCAAGTTAATGAAAACCTGTGTTAATTTCTCCCTCATTTATCGTGATATAATCCACGCACCTGTAAGATTTTTAGACAGAGACTTTCGGGCAGCCAGTCCATTACTGTTGATTTTTACGTTAATGTGGTAGACCCACCTGTAAATAAAATCCCCAGGAAAACAGAGTACACGTGAAGACTAAAAATATAGCGACATTTTTATTTTCATTTATCGGTTCTTTTAACTAGTACCCCTTGCTTGCCGTACGAGAGGACTAAATGGGGCGGTTCTTCAGTTGAAACCGCAAAAATCAATGACTGTTTCACAGCAGATGTGGCACGAGAAAGATTCCTCCCCTACTACAAGACCGCACACGCCGAACTTTTCCCCAACTTTGACAGCCCTCCAATGTCAATGGTGATGTCTTCATACGAGTGAAAACTTCTCAAGCAATATACAGGTAGGTATATGTAGGTATATGATTTTTGCCAGTGATTTCAGGTGTGTACAAATCTACAGAACTTACTTGATATCGCTCCATTTCTCCTTGTCTTTCCAGTCCTCGGGGTGACTTCTATACTTTGAGAGCAGTTCCTTTACCATCTCCACGGACTCCTCCCTCAGCCCGATCCCCAGAACTTTTCTCAGGTCAGATTGCAGAGTTTTGAGATCGTACCTCTCCATTCGTATGTCAGAATTAGAATTCTTATTCAGGCCGTGAAACCTTTTTATACAAACGATTTTTTTTTCTAGGAAAAATGCTCTTTTTATAGATATATAGGAGACAGCTCACATAATACCCCATAGGTTTCGGTTTCTGAACACTGTACTAGTGACTACAAACCCGAGCGTTTGCCAGAGTGTTAATGTGTATTGTATTCTTTGTCTGGATTATTGGTGGTGGTGTAATTATATATGCATCGGAATCATTACGTGTTAATAGGCGTCTCGATCTAGAACCTACGAACATGGAATGTATCTGGGTAGAAATAAGTGATCCTAACTCTAATTTTCTTCTTTGTTCCATATATCGACCCCCGACCGCTGACAGTTCATTTTGGAAAAAATTGGAATGGTCCGTTGAAAAAGCACTTGATGTGTCCGAAAAAGTTATAATTGTAGGTGACATAAATGTAAATTTCCTAACTCTACAAAGCACACACATTGTTAATGAAATTCTCCAAAAGCATTCCTTTAAAAACATAATCCACGAGGCTACGAGAATCACGACACACACGAACACTCTCATTGACCCAATTCTAGTAAGCGATACCATGGCCGGAGGAATAGCGGACTCGGGAACAATAGATATAGAACAGTCTCTTAGTGACCACAAAGGCACATACGTTTCTCTTAAATATAATGCAATACAAAACCAGTCATATGAAAGGAAAGTTTGGGTATATAAAAATGCGGATTTTGAAACACTGAATTCGCTTGTACATAACACCGATTGGAATTCGTTACTTACTGACGCAAGTGATATTGATCAGGCAGAGAAAAACTTTTCTACAACTTTCTTAAACCATGTTAAACAATGCGTTCCTGAAAAAACAATAACTATAAGACCTAAAGACAAACCTTGGTTTGATTCGGCTCTGCGAAAAACAATTCGTTTGCGAAATCGTGTGAGAAATAAAGCCCATAAAATAAAAACTACTTTGGATTTCAGTCATTATAAAAAATTGCGTAACAAAGTTAATAATATGAAAAAAATAGCTATGGCAAACTATTATAATAACATTGAGTCAAATCTTATCAACGCAAGTATTAAAAGTTCCAAAATTTATTGGAAACTTTTGAAAGATGTATTCAAATCTAAAGTTAGAACCGAAATACCACCACTACACGTTAAGGAAAACGGCAATGCACATATCACATACAGTGACTTCGACAAAGTTGAAGCGTTAAATAATTATTTTGCGTCGATATCGTCTTTACTTGACAACGAACCCACATTGCCTGATTTTTCTTTAGTTTGCAATAATGTACTTGAAAATATCGAAATTATAGAACAAGATATCATTGATATAATTTCTGTTTTACCAGTTAACAAGGCAATCGGACCAGATAGTATAAGCCATAAGATGCTAAAAGCCACTATTTTTACTGTATCAACTCCTTTGTGTATTTTGTTTAATCGGTCTTTAAAGGATCACTCTTTTCCTAAGCAATGGAAGGTTGCTAATATATTACCTCTATTCAAGAATGGTGACCCTTCAGAGCTGTCCAATTATAGGCCTGTGTCACTATTAAGTTGTGTAGGTAAAATTATGGAACGTGTTATTTTCAAGTATGTGTACAATTATTTTCATACAAATAGTCTTTTTTACAAGTATCAGGCAGGTTTTTTACCTGGACATTCAACTGTGTATCAGCTCATTGAAATATATGATAGTATAGTCAAAGCCATAGATGAGGGAAAACATTGTTGCATGGTTTTTTGTGATCTGTCAAAAGCATTCGATCGAGTCTGGCACAAGGGACTTCTTTTTAAGTTAGAGTTATATGGTGTTAACGGACATCTATTACAATGGTTTGAAAGTTATTTGAATTATAGAAGTCAACGAGTTTTACTTCGAAACACAGTATCAGGTTCAAAATTTGTACAAGCTGGTGTTCCTCAAGGTTCGGTATTAGGTCCCCTATTATTTCTGATATATGTCAATGATGTAGCAGAAAACATGTTAGGTTTATGTAGGCTATATGCCGATGATAATTCTTTACAGCACTGTTCATCAAATACCCAAACTATCCAACTACAGTTGAATAATGACTTGAAAAACTTAATGCGTGGTCCAAGCAATGGTTATTGAAGTTTAATCCATCAAAAACAAAAGCTGTCTTTTTTAGTACTAAAAAAAATGTAGATTTACCTTCTTTAGAATTTCAAAACTGTAGCTTAGATTTTGTGTCAGCACAAAAACATTTAGGAATTATTTTTTCACATGATTTCAGCTGGTCAACATACATTGATTCGCTATTAGCCAGTGCGAATAAGAAACTGGGGTTGCTTAAAAAATTAAAATTTAAGGTCAGCGCTAAGACTTTATCCCTTTTATACACTACTTTTATAAGGCCATCTCTGGAATATGCATCTGAAGTATGGGGTGGGTGTTCAAATCAAGACTCTGAAAAGCTAGAAAAATTACAGCTAGCAGCTGCAAGGATAGTCACAGGTCTTACTTCGTTGGCATCACGTGACTCACTCTATTTCGAAACTGGGTGGGAACCACTTATTGTCAGAAGAAGGGTCAAATTAAAAACAATTATGTATAAAATTTATCATAATATGGTACCAGATTATCTTCAAAATATTTTACCAAGCATACGGTCACACGAATCAAATTATGTCACAAGACAATCGCAAAATTATAGTATTCCCAAGTGTAGATTAAATATTTATAAGTCATCCTTTGTACCTTTAGCGATAGACGAATGGAATTCAGTACCGATGGAAATAAGACAATCAAGTTCTATAAATTCTTTTAAACAAAGTCTACATGTACCAATAAAACCTCGACCCTCTTATTTTTCGCATGGAGAACGCTATTGGAATATAATCCATACAAGGTTAAGGCATAAATGTGCATTGAATAATGATTTATTCAGATGTAATATTATAGATAGTCCTCTATGTTCATGTGGAAAAACAGAGGACGCCTACCACTTCTTTTTTTTCTTGTACTAAATATTCTGCTGCAAGAAACGATTTATTCAATGCTGTTTTTAAAATGGATAATTTGCATATTGTGGATACACATGTGTTACTGTGGGGAGACAGCTCTATTAGTATTGATGACAATGAAAAACTATTTTTTAATGTACAATTGTTTATAAAACGATCTGGTAGATTTTGATGTCAAATCTGTTTTACATTTCATATAAACAATATGGTAACTTTTGAATAAGTATATCTACTGTAAGAACTTTCATTGTAGCTTTATATTGAAATGACCTTTGATACCATTGCATGTAATTAGTTATAAAACTTTATGTTTGTCATTAATTGTTACATAGGAGAAGGTGTTCTAAGTTTTAAGAACTTGTACCTGATCCTTTTGTTATTAACATCTTGACAATAAAATATGTTCAAATCAATTAGAATTCTTATTCAGGCCGTGAAACCTTTTTATACAAACGATTTTTTTTTCTAGGAAAAATGCTCTTTTTATAGATATATAGGAGACAGCTCACATAATATCCCATAGGTTTCGGTTTCTGAACACTGTACTAGTGACTACAAACCCGAGCGTTTGCCAGAGTGTTAATGTGTATTGTATTCTTTGTCTGGATTATTAATAAGCTGCACTTTTATATATTTCAAAAATAAGAAATTATATATATATATATATATATATATATATATATATATATATAATTCCCAAAAATATTATGATTAAAATTCTAATGTTTTAAATGGTGGGTTTTAAAGATAAGAAATTACAAACTATATATATATATATATATATATATATATATATATATATATATATATATATTTATTTATTTATTTATAATTCCCAAAAATATTATGATTAAAATTCTAAAGTTTTAAATGGTGGATTGTCTTTGTACATTGTTTTCCTGTTGTTATCAATGTGTAATTCTGATGTTAAAGAGATATATATGACACAGGCCATCGCGTTTCGTCATATTGTTGAAATGTCCACACAACTCTCTCTCTCTCTCTCTCTCTCTCTCTCTCTCTCTCTCTCTCTCTCTCTCTCTCTCTCCGTGACCTCAGTGCAATACCGTCACATTTCTCAAGTTTTGTCGGGAGTAGTAAACAGCCAAGAGAATCTACTTTCGTTTTCGTTTTCTAGATATATCCTGTGATTTAACAAGCGTACCCATTATTTAACCAGTGGTTTTCATAACATTTTCAAACTTTACATAGTTTACCCGAAAGGAAATTACGAACACTGTATGTATGTTTGCATTGTGTATCAATATAATATTGTTTGCTCAATACTGTTGTTCGGAAGCCGCTGCGTTGTACACAAATTGGCTTAAGTACAAAAATATTACGAATAAAACATATTAAAATTATATTATTGACAGTGCATGTGCGTGTTTCTAGGGACATGGAATTTGTACTAAATGAAGGTATGTGCAAGGCGATCAGAGTTCGTAATTGTAAGTTTACAAGGAGCTATAAATAAAATGTCTGTCATTCCTTTCAGAGAATAAGCAAAATACCGTGACTCAGTTGAATATTGTCCAAAATAAACCGAAACTTATCCTGGTCAATAAAGAAGCAGATAAAGATTTTTTTTCCGTACGAACATTTTAAATATCGATACACAGGCGATAAACCATCAACATTATAATCATCATTCTGTATTCTGAACAAGGTGAACAAACACAACCCTTTTTTTTTTTCTCTATCGCAGTTCTATACACTCATAACGTCAATTTATTTTAAAGGGACAGGACGTGCACAGAAGGACTCGTTGTATAGTGGAAAATGTTATGACTGTACTCTCTCTCTCTCTCTCTCTCTCTCTCTCTCTCTCTCTCTCTCTCTCTCTCTCTCTCGTTAAATGACCTATATAGCACATTCATACACTTCCATAATGTCAAGACAACTTAACAGGAAGGGCGTGTTTTGCAGAGCAGTGATATGTTGACAAGTTTATCTGAAATTTTCCGATTTGCAGGGAGGGCTCTCTGTATGTTAATCGGTCCTAAATCTGAGATTGAAAAATGAAAGAACAAATATTAATAACATATTTGTGATTGAATATATATTTTGATAGAATCAGGGTGCAACTGAAGCAATAAACCTGTCAAATCTTCGGTGTGCATTGATACAGCTATTGTTAATTTCAGTTTTAGATTAAGGTTACGTTGAATTTATGCTTACTTCCATTTCTGGCTGCTTTTGGCTGCTTCCCACTAATACCAGCATTGTCTGAATGACGCAGTCTGATTGGGTGATAGTACGCATGAATATTCCAAGCCAAAGTCATGCTGACGTGACCCTCTATGTCAAATCCTAGTATGGCGATCTGCTTGAACGTTTTTTCCCAGCTCTTTCTAGTTTATTCTCCTTTTGGATTTCCAACGTTTTAGACTTCGGCATCACTGAAGAGACATTATTTGTCGAAATACGCATCTGGTGCATCAAAATTGGTACCGTTTCTATTCTATATTATTAACCACTGGGTCGATGTCTTTGCTGGTGGACTGTTAGTCCCCGAGGATTTCACCAGCCCAGTTGTTAAGTATTTCAGTAATAGCATGAAATACGGATGAAAATTTACTGTGAGACAATAAAATAATTCATTTCAAAATTAAAAATTATCTCCCTAATGCATATCTCTGGTTCTTAGCCGGGTTTAGCTCAAGTATTTGGCTTTTTTTTCCAGCTCTTTGAAGTGTATTCTTATTTCAGATTTCCACCATTTTAGACTTCAGCATCACTGAAGAGACATTATTTGTCGAAATGCACATCAGGTGCATCACAATTGGTGACGTTTATGTTCTATATTTATCTCGTAATCCTAAAGGGATTATGAACGAATGTATATCGGCTGTGCAGTCTGTTCTAAAAAAAAAAAACACAAAAAAACCCCAAAATACCAAAAAAGTGAATATAATTCTTCTGGGATCTGGTATCTTTGACGCATGCGTCAAGTTGATTTCTTCTAATGATCTGATTTCCAAATACAAATGGGTGGGTTGCTGTCTGACTCGATTCATGTTAACAATTACCCCGTTCTTTACTGTAAAATTAAAAACAACCTAAACTGAACTCGAACCCGCAATCTTTAGTTCAGCGGTTGACATCTTAACCTACTGAGCTACTCAGCTTGGGAATTAAATCTAAAAGGGGTAGACAAATATCACTGATATTTGCATTTTATTTCATGTTTTAAAAGGAATTCAGTCATTATGGCGATGCAGTATACCACCTCATTACCTTCGAGATTTTCGAGTGACTATATCGTCCTCAGGTGTTGAACATAAGACGCGGAAATCGTGGGTCTTTCGTATAGACTCGGGAGGCCCCACAACACGCCGAAAAACACCAGCCCTGAGCCACGTAAACAACAAGAAATGTGTGGTTTAGAATCATTGAATATATATTTCCGCATCTTATATATATATATATATATATATATATATATATATATGTGTGTGTGTGTGTGTGTGTGTGTGTGTGTGTGTGTGTGTGTGAAACTACACGAGTGGAACAGGGAAAGAAAGCCAAACAGTTTGGAAATGAAGGTTCTGCTTAAAAAAAAAAAGCGAACTCTGAACAGTTTTAACAAAACGGTTCTGGTAAAGATTGGAGCAGTTCTTTTGGTGAATGAAGCTCACGAAGAAGGCGATCAAGCGATTCAAATGGAGATAGGAACAGTTTGGGTCTTGTTAAATGTAGGAAGAAAGATATTTTAGGTTCTGTGTTTTAGACTCTGCACTTTTTATATTACAAAATGTAGATAGGGAAGAGCAGTCAATCTCATAAATCTTACCAGAAATACAGTCATGATATACAGAGAAGTTGTGTGTGTGTGTGTGTGTGTGTGTGTGTGTGTGAGAGAGAGAGGGGGGGGAGGGGGGATCGTGTTGAAGTTTTAGATACTTTATTTATTATTATTATTATTATTATATTCACATATATAGCGCAAAATTACGTATAGTTTCTATGCGTTTTACAGAGGTTGTCCTAATGAAGATGAAACACTTATAAAAAGAACCGTTAAGAATAATATTGACAAATTATTACTAAAATAGCGATAAGACACCAAAATGCTGTGTAAAAGTATGGCGGTCACCTTCGTAGTCTATGATGTGATGTTGATTTATGCTAAAATGTATTCACGTTTGAACAGCAGTGTTTTGACTTTCTTGCGGAATGTTCTGTTTGATTCAAGATTGCGATTATTATTTCATAATTTTACTATCATTAAAGTGGAAAGAATGGAATAAAATTTAATTAGGAGATATACATTGTACAATTACATGCAGGTGACGTAAACGTTTACCTGATAGTATCTACCGATAAATTGCAATTCATTCATAGCGGCTTTTTATTTTCAAAAATATCCTAAAGTAATTTCTTTCATGTTCTCTAATAATAAATTGAACTCGCAAATATCAATAGTTTCTTGACAAACAAAAAATTAAAATATGCTTTTGACAATAATTTTGTTCTATGTATGATATGTATAAAAATTGAAATGTGATAGTTATGGATATAGTTAATTTGTAGTACACAAAATTGTTATTTTGTTCTGCTATATTTAAATATGGTATGCATTTTAATTCCTCATGGTATTTCTTACTTTCAGTTTCGGTTTGATAAACAACGCTCATTTATGAAACCTCAGTCCTAAATTTTGTTATGCAAACATCAGCGGTTTATCGTTGACTTCCAGATTTCGTTGCCAGACATTGTACAACGACCTTATATGTCTGATGAGGCATGCAAATTACTGGTTAAC
The DNA here is from genome assembly GCA_024699665.1 of Ostrea denselamellosa. Classification (NCBI taxonomy): domain Eukaryota; kingdom Metazoa; phylum Mollusca; class Bivalvia; order Ostreida; family Ostreidae; genus Ostrea; species Ostrea denselamellosa. The sequence continues at coordinate 6,276,832 of JAMZEH010000075.1, forward strand.
TCATTGGTAACCGCCAGAATCGATTACGGAAATGCCTTGCTGTACGGTGTGAACAAACAATATACGGACAAACTTCAACAGGTACAAAACAGTTCTGCCAGATTAGTAACGCGGACTAAAAAACACGAACATATTACGCCTGTTCTTGTCAAACTACACTGGCTTCCAGTCAACTACCGTATACAGTACAAGATACTTATGTATGTCTTTAAGTGCCTCAACAATCTGGCACTAGATCTGTCAGAACTTATTGTACCATACAAGCCCGCCAGATCTCTTAGATCGGAATCTGCACATCTGATAGAAATGCCTGTAACCAAGACTTAGACGTACGGAGAACGCAAGTTTGATAAAGCGGCCACTCTATGGAAGAGTCTTCCATCTAAATTCAGGAAGATGCAGAAACTTGACTGTTTAAAAAAAAAATTTAAAAACTCATCTCTTTCGTCAGGCTTTTAATGTGTGATCTTTTTGATTTGACGTATTTTATAATCAGTATTTTATGCAACATGCCGAAGAATGGTATCAAAAAAAAAGTTTTTTTCTAACACATATCTTTTATTTTATAACTTTTATAATATAGATTAATTTCTATTTTTCTCTAGCTTATTTCTTTCATAATTTCAGTTGTTCATTGTGCGATATTGATATCTGGCATTATTAAGTATTTTATGTATTCTGTATAATTTTGGTTTGCAACAAACTCGCCAGCAGATCTTATAAAGCATTTAAGAGATTCTATGAAGAATTTTACAGAGAGATATGCAATCAATAATGTATGTTATGTTTACAACTAGAAATTAAAATTTGACATCTGATTATATGCAGATATCAATTGCATGGAAATAGCCCTTAGCACATGCTACTTAATACCATTTATCAAAACATCACAGTCACACCATAAGGCCATTCATGATCATATGTATAAAATTGTCATCTGTATACTCAGATAATTGTCGTTCAATGTCTTTTAGTGTTGCGATACGCCAGGTATGGTCGAAGATCTTAAACTCGACAGAGTCCGAATGACGACGGTTCGGTTCTTTTTAGAACATCTCGTTTGTTTTCGCGAGAGCTGAAATAATTTCGTAAACAAATCTTACTACGGCAGACTGATTATCTCATAACTTGATTTCATTAACAAAGACATAAACTTGAAATAGACAGGTGGCTTTTTTCATAAAGTATTCACACGGAAATGACCTAATTACTCTAACTTACTTTCTAATATATAAATGAAATTGTATCACTGATTTAACCATGTTCCAAATAAGCTGACAACATTTCTGCTTAAACTGAAGGTTCATTATGGGCCGGCTCGTAAACTGAAGGTTCATTATGGTCAGGCATGAGGCGGCCCATTCTATGAAATAAAATTTGAGAAGTAACATGCATTGCAGCGGGGCAGATATCTGTTACCGCGGATGTGTTCTAATGAGGAAGGGTGGCCTATATATTATTATTATCATCATTTATTTATTTATTGACATATTATATATATATATATATATATATATATATATATATATATATATATATATATGAGCCGTCCCATGCAAAAAGGGCCCTTATGGTAAAAAATTTCAAAAATCATTTTTTGATGGATTATGATAGGTAATGATATAAAAAAGCAACATATGAAGTTTGGTTCAAATATTCAGCATATTTACTGAAATATAGACTATCAAAGATAAGGAACATATTTAAATGACGTTACAAAAATAACGTTATAAATATGACGTTATCACACACAGTTTAATCATTCTTCAGGAAATTCCGGACATGTTGTGTCTTTAAAACATTCCCGGACATGAGGCCTGATGTGTCTGTAGAGGTATTCTTGCCTCTCTTGACTTAACCCGCCAGGCAATATCGCTGGTGGTAGATTCACATTGATATAGTCATCTTTGGTTAAAACGAGAGGGACCTTGTCGCCATCTGCATCTGTGCTGCATAAGACAAGTCCAGGCTGCAGCGCAGAAAAAGAGAAATGATGAAACTTTCTTATTCCTCTAAATGGCTTAGATGTGGTACTTATAAAACCTTTCCACTCATAGTACTTCACATTTCCGTCCTTGATGATTACAACCTCATTACTTTTGGAGGACTTAGAAACTAAGTCGCCAATATGCTGAAGGGTGTCGCAATCCGATCTGAAAAAAGAAGACACAATGCATCGTAATTCTTTTAACAAATATGTTGACATATTATATATATATATATTTCATGGTATAATTTGTCAAACTGGTTTACCAGTGTATGTGACCCACTTAATTACTATCGCGAGATTCATCAAGGACTTAATCTATATAGAGAGAACCAAGTCTATATATAGAGATAACGTCATGTATCGGCAATTTTCCCGTGGTATGTTTATCTTTCAAACAAGATTACAATGCTTCTAGAACCACGTCTAATAGAGTAGATTTTATGGGAAAAAAGCATTTAATTTTAAAATTTCCACGTTAATACTTGTATACTTTTTAAAACCATTATTTCATGCAAATGATATTTGGGAAATTCATTGGTTGGTTTGCGGTGCACGATAGAATGGTAAATAAATCAAGGGTAGATTAAGGAGTCGGGATAATGTATATGATAAAATTGTAATAAAGTATTAATTTTTTGGAATAAAACCATTCGCTGCAGGCATGCTTCTGATTATACAAAAAATGGTCTGATGAATAAATGTTATACATACGTAGTACTCGTGTTTACTTTTAGATTGTATAAATATTCTTCGTTGCGAAGTAAGAATACATTAAGTATGTTATTGGTTGATTGGGGCACTCCCCTGTCGTTCTGACAAAATCCAAAAAAAAAATAATAATAATAAAAACAAAAACAAATAAAAATCAAAAACAAAACAGAATAGAAGAAGAAAAAAAACAAAACAAACAAAACAAAAACAAAAAACAAAACAAAACAACCCCCCCCCCCCAAAAAAAAATGCGAAAAAAAAAAAGGAAAGAAAAATCTATATTATTTGAAATGGAAAAATAAATATTCCAGCTTAGTGGCCGCTCCCCATATTTACTGATAGGAATTTTATGTAAATGAAAAATAAAAATATTACAAAAATTGGTAAAGTATTGAAGAGACTTAAGAAAAGCAAGTGGGTAAAACAATTTTTTTTTTTGTACTTAAACACACTTCCCCATTTTTTCTTTGTTGGTTAAATCAGTGGTAGAGGCTAAATTAACACTCCTTTATTTTTCACATTTGTATATAGATGTAAAGTGGTAAACATACTACAGAGAATTTTTAACCACTGACTTTACGGAAAATACCTAGAACAGATTTTTTTTTATATCACGGAAAAGAACGAAATAAAAAAGCTAGCTAAATATCGTTTGATCGGACAACCGTGAATTGTGTATCTGCTGATGTTCACTTTAAATTTCACAATCCGTCGCCTTGTAATTTTCGTGCGCTTTTAAAGAAAAGAATTCTTCAGAACAACTTTCTTTTCCCAAGGAGTTATTTTAGTTGACAGACGTAAATAATTTTTTCAGTTTCTTACACTTCCCAAAACTTTATTCCGACCATAAATTTGGTGCTTGCACCAATGTTTCTTGTTGATAACGTTATGGGGAAAAGAGGCCTTTTTCTGATTCTTTGTGTATCAACAATATCGTAGCCGTCGAATTAGGACATGGTAATGGCGGCGCCCATTGTTTACATCGCCATTCCCAATGCTCCACTAATGGAAATAAATAGATTTCTATCTATAAATAATTTAACCTTTCAATGACTTTTTTTAATAATATAACTAAATATTGTGTAGAATTTCTCTGTTGATATAACTTAACACATATCTTTTTCAAGTATCATTTAATCTGCAATTCGGTATTATTATATGTAATCAGTTGTTTTAATAAAAAAAAATTATATAGTTCTATTTTAAAGTCCTTTTCGTATTATGTCCTTTTGTATACATTTGTTGTTCTTTCTTTTATTGTCTTGCATGTAAAGGGTAATTGTCCTAATTAGATAAAGCGCTGTACAAATGTGGAATAATAATAATAAATAATGTATCAAACTAAGACATGTTGAGAGACTGTCAAAACATGGACAACACACGAGGACAACTAGATGTTTACAGACTGTCAAAACATGGACAACACACGAGGACAACTAGCGACATGACCGACCACAGCACTCCTCACTGAAATCTTGATCAAATCCCATCGGAACCTCTGTCGCCTTACTTGTGTCGTCATCAAACTTCCGACACGAGGAGAATGGCGGAGAATATAAATGTAAGGTGACTGCTCCATCCACGTGACCCTTGTTTCCGACTCGATGAAAACCGTCTTCATCTAAATAAAAATGTAGCACAAAATCAGACTTAGTTTTCGCGGTAATTTGGTGATTAAGATGGCTCCTTAAAAAGTTTCTCAAATAAGCACGAAATTATTTGATTACAGAATACATGAAGATATATAAAAGTGTACACTTCAAAAGGCGAGAAATATGCAAATTAATATGAATTTCAAAATAATTATTTCACAAAACATGAACAAAAGGCCCTGACGAATTTGAACTCGGGATCTACGATTCACCAGCACGATGCCTAAACCACTGAGATGTGATGCTGTACAACTAAGGTGACCCATACCAACAATATCACACACTATTTAAATCGCCATCTTGTGATGTTGCGTTATAAGGGGCCTTGGTGTAGTGCTTTGCCTTAATAACCGTTTATGTGTCCATTGTGTGTGTACCTGGATATCCACCTGTGATGTGGGCGACATCGTTAAGTTTATATATCAATTCTTTCCATTTTACATCCACAACCGTGCTGCCATGGTGACGTCATTCCGGAGTTTTGTACAGCTCCTCGTGTACCTCCCCCTGCAGGGTCTTCATAAAGCAGTGTGAGTTGGGATGGTCGTGTATTGGACTTTCCTGACCCGTATTCCAACACAGGATCATCAGATTGTAGAAACCATTGCCTTTATCCAACAGCGTTCTTGTATACCTGTCAAGTTAATAACCATATTTATATTACAGGCATGTCACGTTACTTAAATACACAGTGAGTGTTGTACTAATCTTTATAAAATGAATTTAGAATCTACGTCTGACGTCAATATGTAAGGTATGTTTTTACTCCCTTGTAGTAGTCAAACTCCTGATAACTCCATTAACATTCAAAGCACACTGGAACAATTCAAATCACGAAAAGGTCCGAATAGTCTTTCTATAGAACTTGTTTTATGTGTTCATTGCTAACGAAACGTTGGCTAAAGGGATAGTAAATGTTTTAAAGAATGAAGCTATTTCCTGTAAATATTAGCATCGGGCTCAAAATCACAAAGTCTCTCACCTCTGTCGGCGCGTGTTCAAATATCGGACGCGGCTTTATGTGAGCAAGTTTGCCAGTTTACTTTCGGAAGGTCGGTGGTCTCTTCCCAGGTACATTGTATCTGGGTTCTCTCCTCCACCAACAAAAACTGGACGCCACCAGATAACTAAAAAATTGTTGAGTGTGGCGGAAAGCAGTCAATAATCAATCAATCAATCCTGTAAAATTTATATTTTATGCATTTATCTGTACGTTTGTCATAGAGTGAAATCAATCAGACCCTGCCAATTACGTCCCCTGAATTACTGCCTCCTGGACAAAAATTCATCCTGCTCTATAACTTTGCCCCCTAGTGTAACTTTTGATGAAAATTTAATCATTTCAAAATTGATGAATAGCATTCATTTATCTCTTTATACTATTAGATAGGAATATGATTTCAGGTGAGAGGAAAAAAACATCAAAATGAACTGGATATATGTACCATACAGGTTGTACCAAACATTGCTAGTTCTTTTCTTCCACGTGGTCCGGTTCTTTAATTTTATTACCTCCATCTTGTACATTACATGTGTTAATGTTATGACCTTAATTTATTCTGTGTTGACACATTTTAACAATATTTTTTTTCATATATACTGCAAAACGTGGTATCAAATCAAAGATAAGGAACATACACAGTGATTCGTCAAAAGAATCAAATTTCATGCAACATAAATCAAAGATATATCATAAGTATTAACATTAATCCCTGCGAGAAAAACAAATCTCTGATACATAGAGTCAATTAGAATATAAATTTCAAAGAAAGTTCACGGTTAAAATTCATATTACTACGTTTTCTTTTAAAAGATACAAAGAAACGTAAAGGTCACCATACGACTTATGAAATATTATAAATTCTACAAGGAGAGATAAGCCAGATAAAGACTATAATTGGCTATCATTAAAGCTCTGCCTTCTTCATCTCACTAAAAATTAGACGGTTTGTTTAGTGAAAGATTTAGTGATACATTGATAGTGACATTTTATGAAGATAAATTTAGTATCGATCAGACATCTCAACTCGGATTCCTTGCATTTCCCGGGTCGTGAAATACCCAATAACTTACATTCAGTTTTATTCAAATTCAATCATTGCAGATGAATTTCAGGAATTCTTTATACGTTTTATTGCCATACAGTATATAGTTACAGGGAGTTTTCTTCACAATCATATTGGAATGTCTCCGCCCTTTTGTATTAATTTTATATGTGTGGAACGTTATGCATTCTGACACGCAAAATGTCATTACTCCATAAAATATTCCGTTACAAAACGAAAAGTAATGAAAGAGACGGGGTATTTCTGTGTACACCTTTGCTCATGCCACACGCGTTTGAATTCCATCCAAAATATTGGGGGGTGGGGGGATTAGTTTTTTGTTTATTTGACTGTTTCTTTTTGTGTGTGTGTGTATTTGGTTTTTTTTTTTTTGGGGGGGGGGGGTTGTAATTGTTTTCTTTTTTTTAAAAAAAATATTTTTGTTGTTGTAGTTGATTTTCAATTTAAAAGTAATCGTCTTATAATTGATTGAAACTAATTATAGATAGATGTCCCTAATGTGAAAACCTTTTTAAAATTTTAAAATCAAAATTCTATTCAAAAAGTCCGAGTCTTTTCGGAAGCATAGAAAAAGTAGAATTCCGTTGTGATTTTTAATATCGCAAATTTTAAGAAAAGATAAATGTATCTTTTAACACCCGTGGTATATATGTCTCTTTACATAGAACTTAATATTTCTGCTATCATTTGTATATAAAGTTTCATCTATGGTACTGCAACATTTAGTTAAAGACCATATATATATATATATATATATATATATATATATATATCTGTGTGTGTATGTGTGTGTGTGTGTGTGTGTGTGTGGTGTTGCTGTTGTTGGCAAGAAATCTCAAGTTGAAGACAATCTGTATTAATTTCTCTTCATTTATCCACTTCCTTCATGATATAGTCCGCGCACCTGTTATAAGATTTTTGCACAGAGACTTCCAGACAACCAGTCGATTACTGTTGATTTTTACGTTAATGTGTTGAACACGACCTACTGTAAATAAAATCCCCAGGAAAACAGGGTACACGTGAAGATAAAAGCCGCTTTCTAAATATACAGCGATTTTTTTTATTTTGATTTATCGATTCTTTTAATTCTAAAGTTCTTTTCATACTTATATCCATTTCATTTGTACCTATTCTTTTTTTTTGGGGGGGGGGGGGGTCCTTCAGTTAAGACCGCAAAAACCGGAGCCCCGTGTCACAGCAAGTATGGCACGATAAACTCGTAAACCGTAAGCTCCGAGCATAAGCCATGATTTTTCAGCCCTTCGCCGGCAATGATGGCGTCTGCGTACGAGTGAGAAATTCTTAAGCGGGACGGTAAGTAATATCTACGTTTTTAGTTATGATGTGATACTTTAGGCTAAGTTGGGCCACAATATGGGGTCAAATGTTTTCCCGAGAATAAAGATTGATAAAACAAGAACTCTTTGAAAATCACACAAAAGCTGAACAATGGCAGGGACAAGCTGACACAGGTGAGCGATAAGGCTCACGATTCTCTTGTTTGAATTAACATAACTTCAATTAACACGTCAACGTTTTTAAGGGAAAAAACATCCGACGAACGAAAAAAAAAAAACCACACACACAAAACAACGAAAAATCAACAACAGCAAAACCCCACCCACATTTTCCTGCCAACATTTTCTAGAAACAGCACACAAATAAATGCCACGCATAGACATACAGAATACAATAATAACAATATTAACGATTTAAACTTTGTATCAGCTTCACTACATAAATGTAAATAATCCAAGCTTGCACGAATCGTGGAGTAAGTCTTTGTTTGTGAATAGGTATGAATGACGACACGCTTCGACGAATAATGACTCGTGTATCATAACAGTATTCACGCAAATTAGGGTTACACATAAGCAACATTGTTTGTATTTCCTATGCATAATATATGATTTTTAAGTGGTCACAAATAACGAAAATTAGTACACCCGAACTCGTGTTTACTTCAAGAACAACGATATTTTTCCCAACGAAATTAAATACGTCTACAGTAGATTGAATTCTATGATCATCACAGGCCCTTTAAACCACCACGGGTTTGAATGATATTACTTCAGAATCAACTTACCAGTTCCTTCAAATTTACTAATAAAGGATAGACGTTGTCAATATAAGCAACATTCGTCGTCATAAAACAGTCTGATATTCCATAATATTTGATATAAAAGTCTACACCTTGTATTTCCGACAGATATACTTTCATTATTGCATCTAAACTTTTTAAATACAAACTTTACAGTGCTTAGACCATCATATACTCAATCCACCTACGTGTTCTTCTTCTTCGTCTTCTTTTAACTATAGACCAGCTGGACATGTCATTACTTGTAATGTTGATATAGTTAAAAATAAAGACCTAAAATCACTTATTTTGAAATGTTCTAAATTCAGGGAACCTCGGTCTTTCAATTGGCGACAGAACTTCATCTGAATTATGAATTCTGTCGGAGATTATGGCAGAGGATGGACTGAAAAGGAAGAACTAGGTATCATGTCAGAATAGATACAAAATACAAGAAGAATATTAACACCCCGTATCAGACATGTCAAATCAGAAATGCGTATCATCTATCCTTCTGTGTTTAGTTAATCAGAAGTGATAAAAGAGTAAGATAGGTTACATGAGGAATATGTTTTGGTTCCAGCTGACAAAGTTTGCAACAACATTGTATTTGTTTGTAAGGCTCATTATTACAACTGCATTCTACACGAACTTGGCATTAATTCCACATTCCGCACTTCTTTTCCAACTGTCCTTTAAAAAGATGAAATTCTTCAAAATTATGCTTCAGATTTAAACAAATTTAACATCCCAGTCAAGAGAGTTTATAAATTTGAGTTACCGTACCTATATTTCCAAAACTTCACAAAAACGTACAAAAATACACTGCTGGATCCACCGAACTCATCTATTTGCTCCTCCCGAAAATATTTACTGCTGTGAAGGACAAACTTCAAACGTACTGTAGCACGAAATAGGCTAGAATATAAAACATAAACGGTACTAATTTTGATGCACCAGATGCGCATTTTGACAAATAATGTCTTTTCAGTGATGTTAAAGTAAACAAAATATCGGAAATCCGAAATAAAAACAAACATGGAAGAGTTAGAAGAACCAAGGCTACCTTATAATGGAGCCGAATCCGGCAAAGGATCAGAGCTATGCATGAGGGACGTAATCCTTAATTTTGAAATGAATGTCTTCATTTTATGACAGCAAATTGTATCTTAAAATTATCTATAGAAGTGTGTAAATCGAATGTGGATTCTAAATAATTATAGAAAATTTTAAATCACAATTTTTTTCTCACATTAACAACATTAAAACGTATGAATTTACAACACTATACACGATAAGTAAAAACCTAGACTTTGTGACACCATAGGCAGTTGCTTCGTCAACAAATATGGTAAAATGAAACATTACTGTCTAGTGATCAGTCACCCAAAAATTATTATTATTTGACTCCACGCACAAGTTCTCTTAAGTTGATATTAAAAAGATGCTAGAGTTCCCATTTGACAATATTTGCGTACTCTTTAGTGATCAGATCTTCATAGAGTATTATGGAATTACCATGGGCACAAATTTTGCCCCTTTGTTAGCTGACCCGTTTTTATATACTTTCTTATGAAGCAGTATTCAATCAAAAGCTTCTACATGAGACGACAAATCTCCTGCTGTGGCCTTCTATTCGAATATAGATATATCGACGACGTTTTATCTATCAACAATGATTATTTCATTCATAAAAAAATGATGTGGTAAAATTAAGAAATCCGTTTGAAAATTAAGGATTATCTCCTTTATTCATAACTCTGAGTCTTAGCCGGATTTGGCTCCAGTATTTGGTATTTTTGGTTCTTTCAGCACCGGTCGCGGTACCTCAGTAATTAGAGCATTCGATTCATAACTGGGATAACGTGAGTTCGAGGCCCGCTCGTGCCATGGCCGCGTCAAACCTTAGACGCAAAAATAGGTAGTGATTGCTCCTTCGCCAAACGCTCGGCATTTAGAAGCGAGAAGCACGGGTCTTTCGGATATGACCTTACAAACGGAGGTCCTGTGTCACGGTAGGCGTTGGCACGTTAACGAACCCTCAATGCTACGGCCCTGAGCGCTAAGCATAGGTCTAAATTTGTGATACTTCACCTACAGGTGGTGACGTCTCAATATGAGTGAAAAATTCTCGACGGGACGTAAAACAAACACTCAATCAATCAATCCAAGTTTGTTCTTGTTACGAATTTCCAACATCCGCAATGGTGACGTATTTGTCGAAATGCGCATCTGGTGCACCAAAATTGGAACCGATTATGTTTACATTCGTATGTCGATTCGATATATTCCAATGAATTTGAGTACAAAATTCTCGAGCGGGACATTAAACAATATATGATAAATATATAATCATACGTCCCGCCGAGAATTTTTCACTCATATTGAGACGTCACCAGCTGTAGGTACCAAGAATTTAGACCTATGCTTAGCCTACCTAAATAAAATATTTTTTACTTGAGCATCACCGAGGAGACATTTTTTGTCGAAATGCGCATCTGGTGCTTCAAATTTAGTACCGTTTATATTTTACATTATAACCAATGCGTTGATACCTCTGCTGGTGGACTGTTAGTCCCCGAGGATTTTCACCAGCCCAGTTGTTAAGGACTTCGTTGCTAGCATGAAAATAGGGATAAAAATTTGTAGTGATAAAGTTAAGAAATTCATTTCAAAACTAAGGATTACCTCCCTCGTGCATAGCTCCTAGGCACCTGATTCCACCTCTGATATGACCAGGGGTCCGTGTTTGTCCATCTCTCTAATTTGTACTTCCTATAGGAATTACTAGATTGAATACTGATTTTAATGTTTCTCATATAGCAAATATGAGACCGGATGCGGTTGTTTCCGAATCGGGACAGAATTTCTTTCTAAACCTAATCTTCAAAAGATGAATATAAAGTTTCTTATTGATGTTTTGTTGTAACTATGAAGTACTATTAAATAACAGCCCTCTTTTATGAGATAGCATATAGACCCATCCATTGTTCATGGAACGAGAATATTGCCAGTTATTTGTGAAGGATGACTTCATACTAAAATAATTTGTAAGGATATAATAATGGAAGATTGTTTTGAAAAGTTATATCAGATTTTGACATATTCATTCTTTAAAAGATATACCTGAATGGTGCCCAACAAAATCACAAGGCCTCTCACCTCTAGTCGACGAGGGTTCGAATCTCGCTCGCGCCGATATATGTGAGAAAGTTTGCCAGTTTACTTGCGGAAGGTCAGTGGTCTCTTCCCAGGTACATTGTATCTGGGTTCTCTCCTCCACCAACAAAAACTGGACGCCACCAGATGACTGACAAATTGTTAAGTGTGGCGGAAAGCAATAAATAATCAATCAATCAATCAATCTACAATAGTCATAAGTCATTTTGGAAATGTGAAGATCTTAACAAAAGACACAAATTATTTAAATCTTTCATCGTATTCTGAGGCAATCGATGTTTCAGATTTAAATTTTTGGAACATGAATTATTGATTAATTCTTCTTCCAAGAACATCTAGTTTCATTTTCTAGCCGTGGTTGTACTTTATTTTTGTGTTGAAAGCAAGGTTTGTCTAGATAGCTGTATTTCTACCGTATTTAAGACTAAAAGTATGGCAGATGGGAAGGACATGCGTTATAATTTAAGATCCAAACGAAAAGGTAAGTTCAGGAAAATTTAACTCGAATATATATTTCAGTAAAGAAAGTACGGAGAAAGTAAAATAGATGTCATGAATATTCAGTTAAGCCAAGTCGACACTTATCGAAATGGACCACAGATTACCCAAATAACTGGCAAAGGTAGGGATTAAACTATAGAGCGCAAGGTGAGCAGTTTGTGGTACACAGAATCCGTCGGTTTTTGGTTCTCCTCCAGCTTTTCAATCTCGTGAATTCCTTCATATACTTCACAGACTCCTTCAAAATAGAGACCTTTGTTTTGTTTTTGTTTTCTGTAACACATACGTACGTACATTACATTCCTTACATAGATACATACATACATAGTCGAGGTGTGAGGATTACGGCGGGTATGACCGGCCAACAATAAATGCTTCATCCTAGGCACCTCATCCCACCTCTAACGTTACCTTGTCTCCATGTTTTTATTCTCTATAGGAACTACAGTTCCTGCATGTAATCGCTGTATGTACCGGTACATTAGTAAACTTGAATTGCATTATACAAAAACAAAAACAAAAAAAAAACAAAAACAAAAAAACCCACCACAAAACGGATCATCTGGCATGTTTTATATACATGGAACCCAATGCATTTTTTTGCCATTAAACAGGTATTATGACTATGTGAAAACTTCCTTTCAGAAAATATTTCTGTCTATTCCATATTTGATTTCAAGTCGTTTCCCTGATATGCCCTCGATTTCTTAAAGCCATTTTCGTCTTTCTTCTTCTACGAACAGCTGATTTAGTATCAGGCGAGTTTTAAAAAAAAGTCTATATACCATTTGATAGGGACTTACCTCATTAGGTGTTTTTTCGCTTTGCTCCTTCGTAGCTTTGTGTCCCATTTGAGATTTTTTAACTCCTGAGAAATGGCATCAGAGTTGGAACTCCCATGACTTTGACCTATACATTGCACTTACATCCACAGCAGTTAGGGTTTGTCAAACTCTCGGCAATTAAAAGTAAGAATGACTGGTCTTCTGGACATGACGGAGATCCCGTGTCGCGAAAGGCGTTGGTATGTTATATAACCTTCACTGCTACGGCCCAGAGAGCCAAGGTCTAAATCTGTGGTACTTCACTTACAGCGGGTGATGTTTCAATATCTGTGAAAAATTCTCGCCGCCACAGTCCAACCCATTTGTGACACAAGTCATCCGTTTTTATTGTCGAATCAGAGGTACACAGTACTTTTGCTTCTAATACCGGGCGTTTTTTGTAGAATGTTTTAAGTATGTTTAATGCACGGTGTCACCAGAAGTCCTTTTGAACATTTCATTTAATTTAAATTTCAATCAGTTTACCTGATCAGGGAATAGGACTCTCCGCTGGTGTGACCGGTCAACAGGTCAACAGGGAATGCTTGCTCCTCCTAAGCACATGGTATCATATCTGGTATAAATCCAGGGGTCCGTGTTTGCAACTTCTTAATTTTGTATTCCTTATAGGAGTTGTGAGATTGATCATTATTTATTATCTTCGCCTTCCATTAAGCTCTTTCTAGATAATTCATATCATCTATAATCGTATGAAATCGAATGCTAAAATTAACAGGCTATAATGTTCCCCTATACGTATCTGGACTAATATTATATGCTCTAACATAAACTTGCATTTGGAATTAATGTATGCGTATGATAATTAAGAATTTGAACATTTTATGATACAGGAACTGATGTTGAGGAAATTGAAGTCAAACGACCAAGACGGGTAAAACTCCAAGAAAAGAGTGGAACGACAGAAGAATATTCAGAGATCCATGGTAGTTCAAGTAAAAGAGTTGCATCATCGAGGTCAAATACCGGGAACCTTATCAATGAAGAGGCTAAGGAAGTCGACGAATCATTACAAGAGGAATCAACGCCATTCAGAAAAAATAAATCTAACGACGAAGGGTCTTCTCCAGGCCTTTCCACGCAAGAGTTTCCTATTGAGATCACCGTAAACCGCAACGATACGGAAAAGAACGATTCCGTAGAAAAAGATTCGATTGTCAACCAGAGGAGAAAGATTTCATCAATACTTCATTCTAAAGAAATCAGAAAATGCGCAATAGACAGAGGAACGGCTGCGAATACATCAGAAACATCTGGTCTAAAGCCTGAGCTGAATGATGAACGGCTCTTAGAGGTAACATATAGCAACGATAGCAAGGATTCTGAACTATCTGGTACGACGATACCACGTGACAATGGTCAAACAGAGCAGGAACAGGAAGAATATGTCTATAGAATACTTCGCTTTACAGAAACGTACACGGAAGGTCTTCGTCCCAAAAGCATCAATTCTAAAATTAACATTCAGGACCATGTTGCAAAAGGAAGCAAAGGGAATAATTCCAAATATATTTCCTGTTGTAAAACGCTTTGTGGTATTAGACAACTTGGAGGGATTACGAACAAATCCAATCTGGTACGTGGTGTTGTACAGATCAACATTACAAAGCTTAGAAAGCTATACAGTGAGATTGATATTGTAGATCTGACGGACACGAGCATTCGAAGAAAATATATTCGTCCTGATTCGAAAGCGTGGGGATATGCCGAGAGGTTTGAGGAAGTGCTTTTAATTCCCACTTCGCATGTCCCTCCAGAATGCGTTAAACATATTGGCAAAATTCATCACAGAACGTTTACACGAATGGATAATGCGTGATGTTTAAAACATCAGTACACGTATTATTATGATAAATAAAAAAAAAAAAAGAAGACATACGTTATTTCTGATTTTGTTGAAAATATCCTTGTGCAAGTCATGGATTAAGCAGTTCTTGTCATGTGCAAATTTTCTAAGAACTAGACTTATACTATAGAGTATGAAGTTAGTCTCTGCACCGTGTGATTGAACAGTGTCAATAAAAATATTAAAACTAAATTCATATCGCTAACTTTCACCAATGTATCTACTCTGTAATTAAAATATGCTTAATGTTAATTCGCTTTTGTTTTGAAATTTAAATATCTGTATGTGGTAACTATTGGTAAGTAATTATGCTCACTTATTGTGCTTGTAGACCTCATTGTGTCCGTTCGTCCGCAGATAGTCAGATGGAGGTCACAATAAACAAGGTCACAATAAACACGGCCACAATACCACGATCATCAAAAGATTCTAAATTTCAAAAATTTATGAAGCAATATAGATGGATTGCATAATGTCAAGTCGAAGGATTTCATAGCGAGTACTTAAGTGAACAGAGAAAGACCGCCATATAATTAGGGGTCAAGTTACGGACAGATTACTATGACGTCAAGTGTCAAACCTGAGGTGTTTGACGTAAGTAGTGCTATTTTGGGATTTTTTTTTAAAATACAAGATCCTTAATTGAAATCTCGGCAGTCTAATGAACTTGTATTGCATAATTTCATGCGGTGAAAATTATTTATTTTACTTACATACATAAACATAAATTTAGTATCATTTAAAACAAAGCTAGTTTATAGGAATTGGTCTATGATTGATTGATTGTTGTTTTACGCCACACTCAACAATTTTTCAGTTATCTGGTGGCGTCCAGTTTTTATTGGTGGAGGAAAGAACCCAGATATGTACCTGGGAAGAGACCACCGACCTTCCGAAAATAAACTGGCAAACTTTCTCACACATATCGGCGCGAGTGAGAATCGAACCCGCGCCGACTAGAGGTGAGAGGCCTTGTGATTTTGTGCGTAGTGCTCTAACCACTCGGCCACGGATGTCCCCTCGGAATTGGTCTAGGAATAGGTGCATATCAACAAATCGATATCGCATACTTATTTCTAGAGGAGAACACCTAATTCTGGTGTATTTGTATATAGTCGGCCATTCACCCACCAACAATGGAGAGCTGTTCACTAGAAGAAAAGTTTTAAAAACCATGGCAGCAATGAAGTAACATGATAGTGCGAGATGTGTACGAAAAAAAAATAACAAAAGCATATTGTTACAGTTCTTTAGACATTTAATCCGCCTATACCACACAACGCTATGGTGTAAGGAAGACAAGACGAATAGCTGTTGTTTTTTTGGTTTTTTTTTGTTTGTTTGTTTATAGCCGCCTGAGCAATTTTTCAGCTGTTGTTGTTCTTGCTCAGATATCAGGGTGGATTTCAATGTAGTGTATTTTAACAACCTGTGCAATATCATGATCATCGGATTGTTTTAAAATGACAAATGTTACCGGAGTAAAGTTATGATTGTGGGAGTTTAAATGGAATGATTCTGAAGTGGTATGTGTAACCCGCACCGTCCCCAAAACACACACACAGAGAGAGAGAGAGAGAGAGAGAGAGAGAGCAAACAAAATCAAAAAACTGTTGTCATATTTAACAGGAAATTGATTTCAGAAAATTAAGCAGTGATGATTGAATACTGTTGTGATATTTACATGAGGTGTTCCTGTATTCCATGACGAATGAATGTCACAACATAAATCATAATCAATACAGAACATGCTAACTCTTTATAATTCCCAGGGACACACGAGATTTGCACAACACTGAGGAGATTGTGTGATGTCGTAGAATTTGAAACCGCCACACTAAATCCTTATGACCAGTCACAACCCTCAATTATTACACTCAGTCGCCACGCTAAATCTCCAAGCTCAGTCATCAACTCAGTTGTCACTAAATTTCCATGCTCGGTCACCAACTCAATTGCCAATCTCAGTCGAGACGCTAAGTCCGTGCTCAGTCACCACACTCAATTGCCACATTCAGTTTCCACACCAAATCACCAAACTCAGTTGCCACACTAAAGATCCCAGTTACCAACTCAGTTGCCACACTAAAGATCCCAGTTTCCAACTCAGTTGCCACTCTCGGTCGCCACACTTAATCTCTATGCTCAGTCAGCATGCTCAATCGTCCCACTCAGTTGGCACATTAAACATCCAATCCAAACTAATAATTAATAATAAAGTAATAAATAAATTTATATAGCGCCTTATATAAAACAAATTACTCTAAGGCGCTTTACAAAGGTAAAGATGAAGAACGTAACGATCAAACACAACTTATATATAGGATTTAATTCATCCACAAAAAAAATCTCAACAACATTATCTCATCATCTTTACTTTAATATGCCCTGAAACTGATGTTTTATACTTATTTAGCATATGTATTGTATCGTATGTTTATATCACTTTATTTCAATGTTTTATTTAATTGTTTTATGTACTGTAAAGCACCTTTGAGCATACAAATGTATGAAAAAGGTGCTATATAAATATGGTATTGCGCGTGGCGCAGTGGTTAGATCGTCGGGCTCAAAGATCTGATGATCCTTGAGTCGGGGGTTCGAATCCCACTGTGGGACGTGGGTGCCGGTCTTTCGGATGAGACCGTATAAACCGAGGTCCCGTGTCGCAGTAGGTGTGGCACGATAAAGATCCCTCCCTGCTCAAAGGCCCTGAGTGCCTAAATTTGCAGCCCTGTCACCGGTAATGGTGACAGCCGCCGGATAGCTGAAAAATTCTTTGTGGTGGATTGATCAGCGTTGCGATGGACACAAGATGCTGCATTTTTTAAAACATTTCTGTACTTATCATGTCATGCGTCATCCATGGACACGTCACGTACATTTAAACAAGAAATCTTGTGAAATACACGAGGTAAAAAGGAAAACTTTTCATAGTAAAAGTATGGTTGGGGAAAGTTCCTTTTCAATTTATTCCAACTATGATAGGTGATATAATGACAGTGTTCCTACAAATAAATAAACATATTACAGTCTGGTGATCGCAAATATGTAACATATCAATAAAACCATTTAAATCTACGTGTCTTTGTCACAAATGTATAAGAATTTCTTGACATGATAAACTATATACAAACATATATTCTATATAAGAATCCATGTGTAGTATTTAATATATACATGAAATTGCAGGTACAAAATGAGAACATGCAATGTCCACAATCCTAAGCAAGGCACACAATATCCGGCCCCCAAAATGACCAACATGACAGGTCAAGGTAAATGGCATCTTATCTGTACGGTGTCTCGTGCAGGAATACGGTGTCACGTGCAAGAATACGGTGTCACGTGCAAGAATACGGTGTCATGTGCAAAAATAGCGCCAAATTCTATTGTTACGGACATCTGACCCATTGTTGATTATCTTTACAAGTGTGAAATATATTACCAGAAATTATCATAACCCAAAAAGAAATATATTTACTAAAATACATACATGATAAATAATGAAACAGAATAATACTCTTTTAAAGTCGCTTATTTAATATCTTACAATAATAACCAGACACACAGAGTATCCTATAAAAATATATACTATCGCGGTAGCTCGTAGCCCAATGAGTACGCTGTCGTCTACCTCTGTAACAGGTCTCGGTGTGTGTGTGTGTGTGTGTGTGTGTGTGTGTGTGTGTGTGTGTGTGTGTGTGTGTGTGTGTGTGTGTGTGTGTGTGTGTGTGTAACAGGTCACGGTGAGTGTGTGTGTGTGTGTGTGTGACAGGTCTCGGTGAGTTGTGTGTGTGTGTGTAACAGGTCTCGGTGAGTTGTGTGTGTGTGTGTGTGTGTAACAGGTCTCGGTGAGTTGTGTGTGTGTGTGTGTGTGTAACAGGTCTCGGTGAGTTGTGTGTGTGTGTGTGTGTGTGTGTGTGTAACAGGTCTCGGTGAGTTGTGTGTGTGTGTGTGTGTAACAGGTCTCGGTGTGTGTGTGTGTGTGTGTGTGTGTGTGTGTGTGTGTGTGTGTGTGTGTGTGTGTGTGTGTAACAGGTGTCTGTGTGTGTGTGTGTGTGTGTGTGTGTGTGTAACAGGTCTCGGCGAGTTGGTATAAAAACCAAGGCTGTTTAAAGTTTTGCAGTTTATTTCTTTCTTTTAGTGCATTGTACCCGTAAATAAACAATTATATAATAATAATATTACACTATAAACTATAGCAAATGGCAAATCTAGTGATGATATGAGTTTTTAGAATTAAATGATAATAACAACGTATGCATTTCTCTATCATTATCAATAAAGGGCAACAACTCTTGATAAAGTATCAGGTTTGCCAACTATTCAAAAGGTAATAAAAAAAAATAATTCAGAAAACAAACAATTCTGATAAAAACTGGTAATTAAACTAGCTATCAAAATTATCAGAGAAATTTTAAATGCTCAAAAGACAATTTATCAGTAAATGTTTACAAAGTAACAAAAACACATCACAAACATTTAGCTTACCAAAGGCAATGTGCATGAAGGCTAAATACTCAATAATACATTTCACAGCATGGACCAGCACCTGTATATTAAAACATTCACGAAATAAGAGTGCTGATAAACACTTTCTAGCATACCATTATGTTAAACCCATGACTTTATAAGAAAATGTTCTATTATGCAATTACCAACTGAATTAAATATATTTTATAAACTTTACTTTTAATCTCAATGATTATCTGTCATTTTAATGTCTCAGTCAAAAAGTGTATTAGAACAAATTAGTAAAATAAGAATTAAAAACTAACCTGACTCAACACTGGTAGGTAGGGACACAGGTAGATGCTGAAAAGCATGCACTTCTTGGAGTGACAAGAATTTTACTGACCAGTGAACTCACTCTCACACTTTTTTATAATATTGAAGATCTACAGGGACTGACAAAAGTACAACCGCACAATCATATACACACCAATCATACTCACAAAGGACACATACAGGGTAGTTCAAAAGTAACGCAATCATTTTAAAATACAAATTTATTTACATTCAAATCACCTACCACACATCTCTCAGACCCTGTTCCCAGACTCGGTTCAAATATCACCTGCTACACTATTTTTTTTTTAAAGTTTCTCCCTTACATATATAAGTATGGTGGATTGCCCATGAAAGTCACATGGCGTATTTTCAATGGGGTCTTTCTAGCCTTATATGACATATGCATTATAATGATTATAACAACAACAAAAATTGTTATCGAGAAGAAGACAAAAAGACAAAAAGATTGATTGATCTCGTTACACAATGACATACAGGAGATCGTGAATTAAATAGATCAGTATATGATTAGATAGAGCTACTCTTTTATTATGCTCCGGGAATCAAAGATTCGGAGCATCTACAATTTTTTACTTGTCCGTTCGTCTGTCTGTGGAGGGAACTTTAACCTTGGCCATATCTTTTACACTATAAGGGATAAACTTTTCGTATTTAAAATGTGTATTCCTTGTGACAAGATCTTTCCATTTACTTTAGAAAATTCGACAAAATATGTCATATCCCTCAAATCTTAAGACGTGCAGCTTTTATATTTAGCATGTGCATTTCTTGTGCGGCGACCAACGAGTCCACAGTTGTTGTTCTTGGCATTGACCATTTACCTTTTCTTCATTTTTTTTTTTTTAATTTGAAAGTTTCAAAAATTTTAATTGTGGTCATTGTGTGACCTTTACAAATCTCACAGTTCCACTTTGTTGTAATCTGTGGGTATCAGTGTTTCAGAAACGCATCTTGTATGCTTAGTGATGAACAAGTTAAAAAGTTCACAAAGTTTAAGAAACACATTTCTTTATTTTTTTAATTTTATCTTATTTTTATTTTTATTTATTTATTTTTTTTTCATTTTTTAAAATTTTTTTTTGGGGGGGGATACAAATTTAAAGTATGTACTTTGCGGATGTGATTGTTTCGATGTAACGTGCAAATTTATTGTACAAAGTACATCTTGAAGGTAAAATCCCGAGAATCGCCGAAAGCGGTTGAATATTTTAAACATCGGGATCAAACTTCACATTATACATCCTCCAGAGTTTCCTCGAGACGCAAATAATAACTAAACTAGATTTGTGGCAGTGAGACAATGCTCTGCGATAGACACTCTGTACGATCGATTCAGCAGTACGTCAGTCAGTTATCGGAGTTTTTATCACTGTACACCTGGATCGTCGACGCATATGTATCGGTACGTAGTCCAACACTTACACAATCTGTCTGTTCTGTAACACGTGCACGTGTGTGTGTCAGCAGACACATACATGCCTCTAGTGTCGATGAATAATATTGGAAATGAAACACAAGTAATTAAAAAAAGTAAGTTAAACCTTTTCCCCAAATTCAAGGCATATCAGGCACTAGTACCACAAAAATCTCGATGCACTGTGTGGAAACTCATTACATTCATATTTGACATTTTAAAAGAAATTTTAAATGGTTTAAAGATAAGCCGCTTGGCAGATATATAAGTTACAATAATAGAGGACAAAGTTCTCCCTATAGGTAACACATATATACATGTTTAAAAAGAAAATATAGAAAACTAAAGAAAAATTAAACAATACAAATGGAATTTAAAAAGAATTTGGCCAAAATGGCGTCAATTCGAATGCAGGCAAAGGACATGGTATTTCACCATTTTGAATCTATTCTTCTCAAGTTCACATTGTTCAGGTGTGGTAGTGTTAGATACATAGCCTTCCTACTAGCTCGGGCTAGTGGGTTAATCCTTTAGCTTGATTGGTAGAGCACTGGACTGTCATGCCAGAGGTCCCGGGTTCGATTCTCAGCAGAGACACAAACCAGTCTCTGTTACACAGGGATGTTACATAAAGTCCATAAAATAATGTAGTCCTTATTTTCTCAAGCTCAATCATATGATCACTCCTTGATTGTACCAGGTTTCCAATGTTTGTAAATTCGCTAAACTCCAACGCTGAATGTGGTGTCACAATGTCCTTTTTAGACACCAGTTGTGTTATATTTCCTGTATTCAATGGATAGGTGGATCAAATGTCCAATGTCTAAAGATGTGTAACAATGCTTTAAACAGATATCTGTACACATCCAAATAACATTGAATATTTTTTAAATTCTGTTATGTATACTGCAGTGCAATTATCTTTGCTTTGCCCTCAAACACTGTAAGACATAATATTAGTAGTACTCAACAGTTGTCACGGAATGCAATTTGTCAACCTAATATGACTAGTATTTATCAAAGTTGTGAGTTTTTTTGGTTGACATGGGCTTTTAAGAATGTTTGAATGGAGGAAACCCCCCATTTCTCCTTGGGAGACCACAGTCCCCTCTCACATACAACCATTGCCGATTCTGAAAATTGAACTTGGGTCACAGGGGTGAGAACCTGTATGTTGCTGAGATTCAAACCTGGGCTCTTCAGCAGTTCAGAACATTTAAGGAGGAAGAAATGTGCTGGTGAAACAGGTTCGATTGTTAGTGGCCAGGTAGTTCAGCGGGTAGAGCACCTGACTGGAGATTCAGGGGGCCCTGGGTTCAAATCCCAGTCTAACTCATTGTATTTTTCCTTCTCTGTTATGTCAGGTAGAAATGCTTGCCAGGGGATAAAGACCTTCATGGTGTGAAGACATATAAGGAGAAGAAATGTGATAGTCAGACAGGTGGCTAGATAGCCCAGTTGGTAGAGCACCTGACTGGAGTCAGGGGGCCAGGGTTTGAATCCCAATCTGGTTCATTTCATTTTCTCCTTGTCACAAAGGGATCATGCTACTGTAATGTTTAACATAGGAAGAGGTCTATTAAAATTTTCTTCTTATATCCACATTGTAAAATTGTTGCATTTGCTTGGCAACTAGACTGGATATGGATGAGCGTTTTATAAAGACTAAATCTATATCCAACAAATAAGTTTGGTTTTCTTAAATTACCCTGAATTTACCCTTTCACCCTGTGTGTTTTAGGATTATTTCACACAGGAACACTGGGATAAGATTCCTGCACTTTGGAAGAAAGGCCTTGAGGACACAGAGCCTACAGAGCTTGCCTGGCTGTTGACAGACAACAGGTGGGTGAGATGTTTACAAGATTAATCCAAATTCTCTAGTCTTGTTATTGAGTTGATAGAGTAAAATGCCATGTACTAGACAAGACTGTTTTTTCTATGATATGGGATTTCTATGCAGAATTTCGATTTGGATCTTGTGAATTTATTGATTAATTTTAACAGTTCTATTTGTTGTTAAGATGTGTTATATTTTAAATGAGCATGGAAGTAGAATTAAGAGTTATTAATTTGTGATCCTAAAACATAATACCTTTGTCCCCCACCCCACCCCACCCCCCTTTTCCTACTGAACCCCACCCCCTTCCACTGCAGAAGGTTGACACCAGCATTGTAGGTATTGACAGTTTCAGGATATTTTATATTTAATCAAAAATCCTGGAATTCAGGTTTCTCCACTTTTCAAAATTTCACAATGGGAACAAATGGTTAAAGTTTGTCTCAATCAAGCTTGTGTTGTGTCTCTGTAGAATCCCTACAAATGTGTAATACTGCTTGTAGTAGTGTTGTGCCGATCATCAGAAAACATTGATTGTTGACGGAAACAAAGCTACCGATTTTGATGATTGATTATTTTTTTTCTGTAATCGATCATAGGATGCATATACACTTGTTATAGGATGCATTCTGGTATTAGCCCATTTCTACTTCTACAGAGCACCAAGATTGCAATCTGAACTCCTAAACATACATAAGTTAAGATTTATTGAATATAAAGCACAGAAAAGTTCACTAGATTTGGATACCCTCTTCTACCCCTGCTGGGGGTTGAATTCACAACCTGCAGAACCAAATTTCTTAACAACCTTTGACTAATGCACTAGATCCTTTAGGTAAGTCATTAAAACTTGCTTTTGATGATGATAGAGTTATTGCCATGTTGTCACTCAATACATGGTCATTGAGAATGCATATTTGACATAAGTTTAGATGCATGCTGCATTTGAAATATTTTATATCGAGCACAAAGATTGCAATGAACTTTTGAAGAAATAGATCTTTACATATAATTATATATGTGTGAGTAAATATGTAAATATACATATGTAAATGAGAAAAAAGCTCATGAAATCCTTTGTATGATTATGCTTTTTAAAATACAAATGTTTTCCAATGATAATTGGTAAAATCGCATCAGAAGCAGCAACCGATTCCAAATGATGTCCCATCACTAGCTTGTAGTGTTCTTTGAATGGTTTATGCATAGCTGAGGATGTAGCTCACTGGAAAAGTATTGGGACTGACCAGGTCTGTAGCTCTCTGATCTATTACAGTATTTTCAAGATCAACAGATCTGCAGCAAGGTTATGCAGTTTATATAAAATCCATCGAAATAGTTTATTTAGTTGATTGGTTGTACTCGTATATTGCTTAATGTCTCTCTCGGGAATTTTCGCTCATATGGACACATTGCCATTGCTGGTGAAGGGCTGCAAAATTTATACCCATGCTCAGCACTTATGGTCTTCAAGCATGGAGTGATCTTTATCTTGCCACACATGCCACACCTGCTGTGACATGGTGCCTAGGTCTTTGTAGTCTCATCTGAAGGACCCTTCCATTTAGTCACCTCCTATGACAAGCAAGGAGTACTGGGGACCTGTTCTAACCCGAATCTCTATGAGATTAGTTTGATTTGAACAGTAATGACATCCACAGATAGTGACATAAAAGAATCCTCTATTGACTGTGGACCAAGAATTGAGCAGCTTTGTGGAATTATCATCCTGGGTTCTTTGTAGAATTTTTATAAAGTGAGTATTGAACTCTTGAAGTTTGAAATGAAGATGATTCCCAAAAGCCATAGTCACAGTAAATTTCATGTGTTAAAAATATTGATATTAACAGATTGATTCATTGATTGATTGTTTTATGTCCCATTGAGAATTTTTCACTTATATTGAGATGACACCACCTGTAGGTGAAGTACCACAAATTTAGATCTATGCAAATTTAGACCTATGTTTAGTGCTTAGGGCTGTAGCAGTGAGGGTTCCTTAGTGTGCCAACTGCAACATGGGACCTCCATTTTTAAGGTCATATCCAAAAGACCCATGTTTCTCACACATTTGGTGAAGGAGAAGTCACTATCTATATTTAAGTCTTAGGTCTGAAGCGTGGCATGG
The DNA here is from genome assembly GCA_024699665.1 of Ostrea denselamellosa. Lineage (NCBI taxonomy): Eukaryota > Metazoa > Mollusca > Bivalvia > Ostreida > Ostreidae > Ostrea > Ostrea denselamellosa. The sequence goes on from JAMZEH010000075.1 coordinate 6,301,900, forward strand.
AAGAGACTCAAAATCATGACCCCCAGGTCACGAGCTACCACAACTGTGATAAAAAATTAATATTAATATACTATTCCAAAAAAGTAGGGAATGTAGGATTTACAAGGACAATGAAATGCAGATCATGAGGTCAGGAAGGAAACAAATGACAGAAAAACATTAAGACAACATTTGTCAATTTATTCGAAACCCTGTGTGCCATCAGAGAAGTACAGATTCTACAGTATAAGGGTCGTCACCAACACAGGGTCACACAGCAAATTTACCATAAATGTAACAGAGTCAGTAGCGGGTAAAACCCCTCGGCCAGACAAGAGGTTGTTGCCATGCTGCAGCAGGACATTGGTAGGAGGTTGATGACGTTGGCGTAGCTGCTGTTCAAGAATGTCCCAGACATGCTCGATGGGGGAAAGGTCCGGACTGAGTGCGGGTCATGGTAATGTGGCGATATTCTGCTGTTGGAGATAATCTGTAATGATCCTGGCCCTATGACGTCTGGCATTGTCATCTTGAAAAATGAAACGGCGGCCATAACGACATGCAAACGGCACAACATAGGGTGCCAAGATGTTGTCCCAGTAGTACTGACATGTCCAGCAACAACTGCAAGTCTGTTCTGCCGGCAATAGTGATGCCTCCCCACACCATTACAGATCCACCCCCATAACGATCATGTCTAATGATGTTAAACATTCGAAAATGGAAACATTTGTTACATCGGTGCCAAACCCTCCTGTGTCTGTCCAGGAAGTCCACAGTGAACCTCGACTCATCTAAGAACATTGCGTGGTACCATCGGCGATTATCCCAGCCAGCGTTGATTATGACGACACCATTGGAGTCAGGGCCCTAATGTGATGATCCCTCAAACAGGAAATGACACAAGGACGTCAGGCGTGTACGTGAAATCTGCAGTTGATTCCTGATGATCTGGCCACTCACTACCAAGCCAGTATCCCTTTGAAGTTGAGACCTTATCTGAGTTGCTGTTACCAGATGATTTCTCAAGGCACTAGTGTGGATGAATCTGCCCTGAGCCTGAGTTGTTGCCCTTGGTCAACCGGATCGTGGTCTATCCTGAACAGATTCTGTAACATGATGTCTGGACCATAACCTGCTGATAACAGGCTGGGAAACATTCATTGCCCTTGCCACAGCGACCTGTATTGTGGCAACCTGTAGCATGCCAAGGGCAGGTAACCTCTTATCCTGTGTTAGACGGCACATGGTCTCTGTTTGATTAACGACTTCAGCAACTGATAATCTGAATCAGATGCTTTCTCTTCAATATCTTCCTTCAGAGTGGCTCTTACCTTACAATTCAGAGGCATGCAAATTTGTGGCACAGCACAATTGATCATCAGTAGCATCCCGTGCAGATCATGAGAGTGTGATTGAAGTGTTTGGGTGATGAATTTCTTTGGAAATGCTCCCTCGTTAAGGGACTATACAACATGGTTTCACATCCCTTTGTATATGTCAACATTTTGACCACAAAATACAGTACCCCCTATTTTATTTTTAATAGTATATAATAGTATACTTTTTTTTGAATAGTATATAAAGTATCTGTCAATAGCAAATCAGTTTAGACCAACCTTTCAGTTATTATTGATTATTGATTTATTGATTTGCTGCAGCTTGACTGACTTATATGAATGTTGTCCTACTTTGTTTCTTTTTTGCAACTTTCTCTTTTTCTTTATTTAATTTATGATTACAGTGACAGTCTGTAGTTATAACTAATAATTGGGGCTCATACTGGGGCACAATAATTGGGGCTCATACTGGGGCACAATAATTGGGGCTCATACAGGGGCGCAATAATTGGGGCTCATACTGGGGCACAAAATGGCGTAAAAACTGCACAGTATTTACTAATAATATTGAGATTTATCAATGTCCCTCATACTACCTGTCTAGGATAACTTTTCTTCCTTTTAACAAACAAACAAACAAACAAAAATCCCCTCTCATATATGTAAATATTTCCTTCCAGTTTTAGAGAACTCTTGAACTCTTGAATTGGAGAAATTTCCTACACAAGATTGTGCATAAAAACTTTATCCACAAACCATGAAAAATGGCCTAGCTTCAGATATTAATAATTTTGGCATATTGTTTTTTGGGATAACTTTCTGGAAATATGGTAGTTTGGGGCATTTAGTTGACTGTTGTAAACATCCAGTGTGAGGGAACAATTGAACAATTGCACAATATAACGTGGTTTATGGTGTGAATAAAAAATATTCTTTTATGTTTATACTTCACACTTCCATATAAGCCTCAATATGGAGTCTTCTGTACACATGTTTATGATCTTGCAAAATACATATAATTGCTATTCAATTACTTAAGAAAGAAAGAAGGAAGTTTGAAGCATACAAATCGTTTTAACATTCCGTTATAATTTTGGTACATTTTCATTACATGGTCATACTATTCCTGCCCAAGGACCTGAATCCCTGACACAGTAGCCACGAATTTCATAATTTAGGCAGAGAGCTTCATGGACAATACAATCATGCGTTTAGTTTCTCTCAAATATATATTGGCGTAGATAAATAAATTTTTTAAGATTTAATACATGTTCACTATATGGCCATATGAACCACACCATGACCCAGGGAGCCAAGAATTGCACAGATTCGGTAGAGGGCTTGGCTATGATGCACTTAGTTTTTCTCCGTAGAGAAAAAGATTTTTGAAAATATACTCTTTTTTTTTTCTTAGCATATTTGGCTCTGCCTCTTAGGCCCTAGGTGTAGTGAGGTTTTAAAATTCACAATTTATATTCCTCTTAGCCTAGAGATGCTTCACACCAAAAATGGCAGTAATTGGCCTTGTACATGTTGTAGTTTTCAAGAAGTTAGAAATGTGAAATTGTTAATGGATGACTCATGACGACAGACAAAAATCAGCGGCAATAGGTCATCCGAGTGACTCAGGTGACGTAAAAATGTCATACGATGAGTTGAGTACTTTTAGCAAAATTCCTTTATGTATATTCTATTATTATCAAAGTCAAACAATATGAATTAATGATCTGTCACTTATAGAGAAAATTGTTGTAATCCCCTGATAGCTCATACGTGCATCCTCAAAAATCTAAATATGAATTGGTTAGTAACATCACATAAGCTGGATAAAACTCTGTAATAATGTCAGACAAATCTTTATAGAGAACTCACTGTGATATGTGTTTTTATAGAGAACTCACTGTGATATGTGTCTTTAGCCCCGTGGTGTTGTAAGAGGCGACTAAATGGGGTGGTCCTTCGGATGAGACCGCAAAAACCGAGGTCCCGTGTCACAGCAGGTGTGGCACATAAAAGATTCCTCCCAGCTCAAAGGCCATAAGCGCCACGCATGGGCCTAAATTTGCAGCCCTTCACCAGCAATGGTGACATCTCCATGTGAGTGAAGGATTTTCGAGCAGGACGTTAAACAATATTTAATCAATCAATCATATGTGTCTTTATAGAGAACTCACTGTGATATGTGTCTTTATAGAGAACTCACTGTGATATGTCTCTTTATAGAGAACTCAATGTGATATGTGTCTTTATAGAAAACTCACTTTGATATGTGTCTTTATAGAGAACTCACTGTGATATGTGTCTTTATAGAGAAATCACTGTGATATGTGTCTTTAGAGAAGTCAATGTGAATATGTCTTATAGAGAACTCAATGTGATATGTGTCTTTATAGAGAACTCACTTTATATGTGTATTTATAGAGAGCTCACTGTGATATGTGTCTATATAAAGAACTCACTTTGATATGTGTCTTTATAGAGAACTCACTGTGATATGTGTCTTTATAGAGAAATCACTGTGATATGTGTCTTTATAGAGAAGTCAATGTGAATATGTTTTATAGAGAACTCACTATGATATGTCTTTATTAATATGGAGAACTCACTGTGATATGTGTTGATAGAGAACTCACTGTGATATGGGCAGGGTTGGGATAATTGAAAAAAAATTAATTGTGATTGACCATAATTAATTACAGGTTGTTTTTTTTTGGATGCAATTTGTAATTGAAGATTTTTGAATTGCAAGTAATTTTAATTTAATTAATTACTTGATGAAACATTTCTTTGTCTTAGACAGGTGCCCCGAGTGTGGCCTCTTTCTTTTCTGGCCTTCAGACAGTGTACACAGACCTACTCCCTACCAAGGTCACAACAAGAGGTCAAAGTGCACGACCTCTCAAAACTTGACTCGCATGGAAATAGACAAGGTGGTAATTATGTAGCAATATTATGATTAGTTTTCATTAGTGTTTTAGTTGTTATTTTGGGAATGCTAAGTACATTATATTTAATCCTTCTTTTTTTCTGGTTTGAATTCACCATTAAAGGAACTTCTAGATATCTTCCTATCACTAAGGTCTCCGAGTCAAAAAACATTTACATGATTCTGACTTACCTATGGACATCATAAAACCCTCATCACTTTCAGAAATACCACCCTGGAAATTACTAAAACCCAAAGTTGACACTTCACTTTCTGAATATAAAAAATCTGAAACAAATTCCGCTATTTTCAAACAAAAGTTATCCAAACTAAAACAATCTAAACATTCTACAACTGATATTTATACAGATGGTTCGAACAACCAAAATAAAGTTGCTGCTGCTGCAGTTATCAATAACATTTTCTCAGCACGACTCCCAAATGAAGCAACAATTTATACCGCTGAAGCAAAGGCTATCCAACTTGCGTTAGAGACATTAAAATTTCTAAGGACAAATACTTCACTATATTTTCAGACTCCCTATCTTGTCTACAGTCTATAAGTAATATGAATATTGATCACCCATATATTTTAGACATTTTAAACCAGTATTATCTTCTAACTAAACAAAATAAAATAGTTGAGTTCTGCTGGATTCCTAGTCATATTTGTATCCATGGTAACAACAAAGCAGACAAAGAGGCAAAGAATGCACTACAAAATTGTACATTTTAAAATTCCTTACAAAGATTTGAAATATAACATAAAACTATATGTAAATGATCTTTGGCAAATATATTGGGATTTCTGTGACAGAAGTAAACTGTATTCTATTCAAAACAAAGTAAACAAATCAATCCTATCATTAACTTGTTTTATGTGTTTTAACATGTTCTTTTTGTTGTTGTTGTTTTTGTTTGTTTGTTTGTTTGTTTGTTGTTTTTTGCCTGTTTGTTTTAATGATTTATTTTCAACATCGAATGCTATGTATTTCGTTAATGTCGCAACAAATTTTAAGAGATGTGGGATTAGAACTTCAATGCATGAGGCTGTTATAAATACAGAAATACATCTAGGACTGGTGAAGATTTTTGTAGGCATGAAATTGTCCAGCGATTCAACTGTGACAGTAATCCAAGTTTAATTACTAATTACAGTGTCATTTCTTTTCAGAAGTGAAGACCAGTTTAAATTCTTTAGATGATTCAAAATCTGGGAAAACCTTCACGGATTGCCTCAGAAAGCATGTCAAATCTAAGAAACTTCACGAGATTGAATGCCTCGGGAAGGTACAATGTTACATTTGATAGTTACATTGGGGAGTGGATGGTTGATTGTATATTATTTAACGTCCTGCTGAAGAATTTTTCACTCACATGCAAGCATCACCATTGCCATTGAAAGGCTTCAAAATTTAGGTCTATGTTCAGTGCTTATGACCTTTGAGCAGGGAGGGCTCTTTATCGTGCCACACCTTCTGTGACACGGGGCCTCGGTTTATGCGGCTTCATCCGAAGGACCGCCGCATTTAGTCATCTCTCTTACAATAAGCAAGGGGTACTGAGGACATATTCTAGCCAGGGTCCCCACAGAACTGGGGTAGTGGCAGTTATGGTGTTACATTTGACAGTTACATGTATATTGAACAATTGAATATCTGGAAGTGATGGTTACGTTTGATTTGTACATCTGGCAGCAGTACGTATGGTGTTATGGTGTTATATTTTATAGTGCCCTAAAGGGCTGAGGGCAGATGTAAGTAAGGTCCAGTCATGTTTTACAATATTTGTTAAATTTATCTCAATATTTATAACTTTTTTGTGTGAGGTATATTAACGTGTAAGCCCCTACTCCTCCTCAAACATCTTGCCATTAATATTTCGTGTCTTTTTATACAGACATTGAGAGCACTTGGTGATGTATGTGGCTGCCAGCAGATTGTGGATGTCGGGGCTGGTCAAGGTCATTTATCAAGGTTACTGACATTTCAGCATGGGTTCAAGGTCACAACAGTAGAGGCAGAAGGATGCCATGCCCCAAAAGCTCAGAAATATGACAGGTGAATGAATTGATTGTTTGTTTTGTGTCCTGTTGAGAATTTTCTTACTTATACCGAGATCTCACCAATAATAAGCGAAATGCTACAAATTTAGACCTATGCTTAGCACTTACGGCTTTTAACAGTAAGGGTTCTTGAATGTGTGAACTCCTGCTACAAAATGGGACCTCCATTTTTAGATCATATCCAAAAGACCCGTGATTTTCACTTCTAAATGCTGGGCATTTGGCAAAGGAACACTACCTATGTTTATGTCTTAGGTGTAACAAGACCATGAGTGAGGCTTGAACTCACGACCTGCTGGTTACAAAGAGAATGCTTTACCACTGAGCCACTGTAATCAGTGAGTGCAGTAGGGGAGGTTTGTAGTAAAAAAAAAATTTATTTTCAAAGGCCAAAGCAATTTAAGTATATAGGTAACCAAGGTTATATTGTAAGTATCTCCATTCGATATATCTAAAATGTAGGTCACATAGGGCCATACATGCAACTTTGCTCTTGCAGTATAGTAAAACATGGGTTTTACCAAAGTGGACAAAGATTTTGATTCATAATAAACATAATTGGGAAAATCCACCAAGTTCATAATAAGATTTAAAACCACAGAGAAGAAAAGTTACTTCACTGAATGCGTTATAAGTCTTTGTTGTAATCCTAGTTTTATTACTATATATGTACAGTGCAGCTCAAAGGTTGGGGGGGGGGGGGGGGACGAGGTGCCGGGGCTATACTGTGTAAGTATGCCCATTCAGAATATTTAAAATTTAGCTCAGATAGGGGACTGTGCGCTCTATGTCAGTACTGGGTACTCAACACTCATTAGTTCTTACTGACAGTTGATGTGGCACAAAGCAAAGTTAGGTAAGTTAATTAATTAAGCAAAAGCTCATTCACACTCTGTTGTATGTGATATCTTTGAGATTTCTTTTCGTCCATTGACACTTTTTGGATTTTCAGCCAAACACAGGGTTATCTGTAGTTATGTGTGTGAATACAATTCATAATCCTATCCTTAAACTAAAATTCAGCATTCTCACATTAAGTATAAATGAAATATTGGAAGTCTTGAGTAGAGATATTTAATTCAAATACAACATGAATACATTTTAGTAGTAAGGGTTTAATGGTTGCTTTATGTTATTTCATGATAGCAAGAACATCATTTGAAAATAACAAGAATGAACAAAAGGTTTTGATGATTTTTTTTTTCTTCTTAACATGTGATTTTGTTCAATTTTTATTGTTATGAAATAGCACAAATGTGAATAAATGAAATGTTTAATATTTACATTTTTTTTTTCTTTATCAAAATCAAAATTCCAAACTGAAATGAATAATTTTTAACAGTTGTTAATTTTCTTTGTAGGGAAGCCCAAAGGCAAATTATGAAGGTAACTGTAGAGAGCTACCCTGACATGTGCTGCATCAATTTTATTTATATATTGAAAAGGGAAATAACTCAATTTTATATTTTTCCAAGTGGAAAAAAACTGAGTTATTCCCCTTCTAATTTGCAGATAGACGTTTTTATTAGATACATGATATGTATTTCTTGTTAATATGGCATTTCAATGAATCATACCACATTTAATTTTTGAAATTTTTTGCCCTGAGAAACTAAAGATTATTATTATTATTTGCGTAATTGTAGAGTTATATTGAATTCTCAAAAAGGGGCAGTAGATATTGTATGACAATAACATTTATTGGTTTAACTTACCTAATTACTTTTACAAGGGAGTGAATGAAAGGGAGAATATTATATTGTGTAGTTATGATTAAATAGAAAAACATCAGATTATATTAAATCAATTATTTAAGTGCATACAGGAATATTGCATCCAATTTACAAACATAACAAATAACCTTACACATGACATAGTTCTTGTTGTTTAAATGGTTTACACATAACATAGTTCTTGTTGTTTAAATGATTTTAACTTAATCCTTTGGTTGATACAGGCAAAACAGAAAAGAGGTCATGGTGAGATTGAAAGTGAGGCTGACCTTCCTGATCATGTGACTTGTTACATCACAGCTAACACCACTGAAGGGGAATTCCTGGACATTGTGCAGAGGTCATTCAGGAGGACTAATGTCGGTAATGGTTACTGTGGAAGTAAACACAACACAGAGAGACACAGATCTCCAGAAATGGAGAACAGACAATCCAGACTCATTTCTAAACGCAAGCATGACAGTGATTCTAACTTTATGGACGTTGTGGGTGTGAGTACAGAAACATGTTCTATAGACCTTTACAAGGAGTCTGAACAGTTGCATGAACAGCCGCATTGTGACACAAATTGTGATAAATGTAAACTATCCGCCATTTCTGATGGTCCTTGTCGCCTTACACTGAATCAGGTCTCATGCAGAAGTCATTATAACTCCTCAAGAAGAGATATTGATCGACGGTTCCTTCTGACCGGTCTACATGCCTGTGGTGATCTTACTCCCACAATGCTTAGGGTCTTCACTTCCTGTCCGGATATACAGGGTCTAGCATCTGTAGGCTGCTGTTACATGAAGTTATCTACTGTAGGGTATGACATCAAACTATTCCGAATTCTTTTTTTTTTTTATGTTTCAGTAATTTAAAAAATATGAAAATATTGTGTACTATGGATTGCATGGATTTTGTCAAGATTGTACTCGTGTCAAAGCTGTTGATATTGCTGCATTGTTTGTGTGAAATTTATATGCCATTATCGATATATGGAAAAAAAAGTTTGCATGTGTTAGAAATTAAACAAAGCTGAGCTTGTAAAAGACTTAATATAATATGTAAGTTAAGTGATATATTATCAATATAATATGTAAGTTAAGTGATATATTATCAATATAATATGTAAGCTAAGTGATATATTATCAATATAATATGTAAGTTAAGTGATATATTATCAATATAATATGTAAGTTAAGTGATATATTATCAATATAATATGTAAGTTAAGTGATATATTATCAATATAATATGTAAGTTAAGTGATATATTATCAATATAATATGTAAGTTTTATTCGAAGTCTGCCCCAATCAAATAAGAAACACGCCATATAGGAGATATTGTTTTAAAATGTTCTTAGATCTCTTGTTTATAAAAGATGTGGTCTGGATTTAATTTGTTTTTCAAGATTCAACATAAAACCTTAGGGACATTAGAAATGGAGACCTTTGTTTCTTGTTGACTCAGTGATTTGTTTCAGGAACAGTAACGTCACCCCAGCTGGTTACCCAATGAGTGATTTTGTCAGAAACCTTCCATACACTGCTCTCAGCTATGAAGCGAGAGAGATGGCTTGCCACTTTGCAGATTCCTACCAGCAAAGATTAAAAGGTAGAGATACCTTAACATCTTCAGACAAAAATAACAATTAAAATGTCATCATAATCTGATAAACTGCAGTTTCAGTTTTGGGTTGGGGTTTTTTTGTATGTTGGTTTGTGTCGGTTTTGAGAAATTGATGTGGATATATCAGCAGTTTGAGGTGAAGAACTCTCTCCTCCTAGCTATGTTGTTCGTGATTGTTAATGCTAATTTATTGGTCACAAACTGAGTTTTACTGACGACATGTCAGCAAATGAGAAGATATCTATTGCCATTCTAAGTTTGCGTGATGTTTACATCTTATTGCGTGATGTTTACATCTTATTGCATGAGGTTTACATCTTGTTGCCTGAGGTTTACATCTCGTTGCGGGAGGTTTACATCTGATTGCGGGAGGTTTACATCTTGTTGCGGGAGGTTTACATCTGATTGCGGGAGGTTTACATCTTGTTGCGTGAGGTTTACATCTCGTTGCGTGATGTTTACATCTCATTGCGTGAGGTTTACATCTCATTGCGTGAGGTTTACATCTCGTTGCGTGAGGTTTACATCTCGTTGCGTGAGGTTTACATCTCGTTGCGTGAGGTTTACATCTTATTGCGTGAGGTTTACATCTTGTTGCGTGAGGTTTACATCTTGTTGCGTGAGGTTTACATCTTGTTGTGTGAGGTTTACATCTTGTTGCGTGAGGTTTGCTTGTTTAGTCCCCTATCGGCTTTACTGAATCACTTTGTGTGACACTGGTCTGAAATTCGGAAGAGGCATAAGTCCAAAGAATCTCGCTGAGATTGTATTTCTGCATAATTCTATTATGATATCACAATTGAAAGGGTTATTTTTTTTCATTAATGCCCATTTAAATGTCTCCAACTTTCGTGCAATAGAGAATCGGAAGTATGCATTACAAAACTCTATGAGTGAAAAATTCTTGATAGGGACGTTAAACAATATATAATCAATCAATCAATATATAATCAACAAAACTCTATAATTAATTATTCTATAATTAATACACAGCCAGTGAAACTCTTCAACAACTTCTTAAAGAGATTGTCGATGAATGGAAGCAACATACCTTTATAATATCAATAATGTCTCAGTGTTTCGCGTATATTTTCCGTATATCCCATGACATATATTTCAAATTCTCTGCATTTTGTCGGTATTTACATAGTACAGTTAACAATTTCTTTACACATGAGTCATTGTCATTCGATGCATAGTTATGACGTCACCAGTTTACTTTGATATTGATCAGACACAAATCACTCAACACCAGTGTAACATTTCCAATTTGTTAGATCTTAGTAGCTGCCTGGTTTATATTTTTATGAGTAAAGTTACATGAAAATAAAATCAGAGTTCAGAATGTATACTTATAGTGATAAACTTATTTCAATGTTGATGTCACATTGTTTCGTGGATTTTATCTCAGTAAAGATTTTCATAATCAGCTTTAACGTCCCCGCAGAGTGGAAGTGGATCTGAACACTGATTTGTCATGCTTTGGTTTCTATCTACAGACAGTCCCCCCTCTCTCAGGTTACACTGCTACAGGGCAGCTCTACAGTGGATCGTTTTACAACTGCAGCCAAACTTTGTCACCGGGTCTCAGAAACTGACCATTAGAAAAGCAGAGAGCCTGACCTTCCTACAGTAAGATGCTCTTGGTAAAAAAAGTGAAATGTCCTTTTGTCAACATTGTCTTCAATGCCTTAAATTGATTGATTGATTGTTGTTTTCTGTCACACTCAACAACTTTTCAGTTATCTGGTGGCGTCCAGTTTTTTATGAAAGGTGAGGAGAGAACCCATATCCTCTGTACCGGAAAGAGACCACTGACTTTCTGAAAGTTAACTGGCAAACTTTCTCACATATATCGGTGCGAGCGAGAATCAAACTCGCGCTGACTAGAGGTGAGAGGCCGTTGTGATTTTGAGCATGATGCTCTGAGCACTCGGCCACGGAGGCCCCGAGAATGTCTTAAAATATGAGTTTATACGGCCACGGAGGCCCCGAGAATGTCTTAAAATATGAGATTATACGGAAACACCTTTAATTTGCAACCATTTTGTTTGTAAATCACCCGTTCATGAGGTGTAATATTCATGAATGAGTCATTATATGTATGCACAAACAGATGAACTGATTCATAATGATATATCTTTATGAGAAATGATCATAAGTTTTATGAAGGAATAGAAGTCCTTTCTACTCATTTTATATGATACAAAGTAAAGGAGAAAACTTGTCCCACTCATTCCTCATTTAAAATCAGCAAACATTTCTCTCATTTCTCATCATTGTATTCCATACCTTTACATTCCACTGTTTTGCCTTTGCCTTACAAATTATAAATGATTGTCCTTGTTAGCTCACTTGAATTGAAGGCTCAAACTTTTTTGATCAAAACTTTCTTTTGTCCATCATTGGAGTCGTTGTCATAAACTTTTCACATTTTCATCTTTTTCTCCAGGGTGAAGGGAATTCATGTTTGTTCAAATGAAGGGCAATAATCTTCTTTAAGAGGTAATAATAATGAAATTGATAAAATGCACTGGCAATTTTTAAAAAAATCTTCTCCAGAACCAGCAGGCCAATTTCAATCAAATTTCATACAAATCATCCTTGGATGAAAATAATCTAAGTTTGTTGAATCTTAGGACCATGTCCCCTTCCAAGGGGGAGATAATCACAAAAATGCAAAAATAGGATGGGGTCATTTAGAAATGTTCTTCTTAAGAACCATTAAGCCAAAAAATTTGAAATAACATGGCTGCTTCTTGATATAGTGCAGATTCATATTTGTTAAAATCATAGCCCCTGGGGGTAGTTTAGGGGCCACAGTAGGGAGTCTAAGTTTTATGTGCAAATATATAGGGGAAATTTAAAAAATATATATATTTTTCTCAAGAACCACTGGGCCAGAAAAATACAAATTTACATGACAGCATCCTGACATAGTGCAGATTCAAGTTTATTAAGTGTATTAAAATGGTGGTCCCTGGATGAAGAAAGGGGCCACAACAGGGAATCAACATTTTACATGAGAATATACAGGGAAAATCTTTAAATATGGGTCAAGGTTACTCATGTGAGGAAGGTGGCCCATGGGCCTCTTGTTTCATCATCGGTTCTCGCTCGTGCCGATATATGTGAGAAAGTTTGCCATTTTACTTACGCAAAGTTGGTGGTCTCTTCCTGGGTACATTGTATCTGGGTTCTCTCCTCCACCTACAAAAACTGGATGCCACCAGATAACTGAAACATTGTGAGTGTGGCGAAAAACAACAATCAGTCAAGTAATCAATCAATCCACCAAAAAAAAAATGGACGCCACCAGATAACTTAAAGATTGTTGAGTGTGGTGGTAAGCAACAAACAATCAATCATGAATGTGCAGTAGTTGTCAAAAATGCATGTACGAGTCTTGATAAAAAATAGTACATCTATTTAATGGCTGGGAAGCTGTTACCTTTCATGAAGAACATATGCTAGCATGATCATGGTAATTCACACCTTTTGTAATATTGAAAAGTAAAATATATTTCATAACAAACGTGTAATTTGGTGAATAATGATAAAAAAAAAAAAATTTTAAATAGTGCGGAGCAAATCAGATATAGCAACAAGGAGCCAGACATTTTGGTTTTATCAAAGTGCATCTTGGGTAACACCACCCTTTTATGTTTTTGCAAAATCTTCGATTAATTAAACATTGCGTTTGATAGAAATACATTTTAGTACGAATTATATTTGCTGGGTTCATTAAAAACAATCTAGTAGAACTGTTTGATGCTGAGAAAGTCTGTATTTTCTATAAATAATCAGTTTACTCTGTTGTCAAGGGCAGTAACTCTTACATGTATGTTGGTATTTTCTCTTTTGTTCATGTATTATACAATGATTCCCATGATATCTACAATTAATTTATATTTTTAAAATAGCAGTTTTTATCCACCAAGACCCATCAAAGATAGTTATGTTGCCATTGTACAATAACATTTCACCATTTTAAAAGCTCTCAAAGACTACCAGATTTTGGTAGGTATCATCTATGGGCTAGATGGTAAAAATTTGAGGACCTCAGGCTTAGTGATCACATGGGGAACCAGGTTAAAAAATTGATCGTCGGTACCTCTTGCTTGTTGCAAGAGGCAACTAAATGGGGCAGTATTTCAGATGAGATGCAAAAACCGAGACCCTGTGTCGCAGCAGGTGTGGCACGATAAAGATCCCTCCCTGGTCAAAGGCCATAAGCGCCAAGCATATACCTAAGTTTTGAAGCCCTTCACCGGCAATGATGATGTCTCCATATGAGTGAAAACCTTGAGAGTGGGATGTTAAACAATATACAACCAACTGTTTGTCTCACCAACCGTACAATATATTAGATCCAACCAAGTCATTAAATTTTATGTTTTGAGACATATTGTAATAAGTAGTATCAAAATTGTTAAGACATCATAAATTGTGTAAATGAAATTCTGCAAAACCAGCCATTGAAAGATAACTAAAGTAGAAATATTTCAGTAATTGATTTCTGAAGGAAGTTCCTAGTGGATTTTCTGTCTAATGTTATGAAATAAAAATTATTGTTGGGGGGACACAAACTGTATTTCAGATATGTTAAGCTTGGATTACATCGACTTGGACTGGACTGTGAAGTGCCAGAGGAAATGTTGGAAAGCGCTACAGCTTTCTTGGCTCATTGGAGAGAGGTGGTGGCCTTCTATACAATCCGACTCAGTCTGAGTCCAGTGGTGGAAGCACTTCTATTACTGGATAGACAGCTTTATCTGTATGAACAAGGTATGTATCAACAAATAGACGTACAGACAGACGGACAGACACGCAGATGGACAGATAGACAATTGTATCTATAAACAAGACATGAATCGACAGACAGACAGACAATTGTAATCTATACACAGAGAGATAATTGTAATCTATACACAGAGAGATAATTGTATCTGTAACAAGGTATGTTTCAACATTGCTGCCATGATCAATATTTTAATATTACCATGAACTGTGTTTTTTATTACCATGATCTATATTTTATTACCATGATCTATGTTTTATTACCATGATCTATGTTTATTACCATGATCTATGTTTTATTACCATGATCTATGTTTTATTACCACGACCTATGTTTTATTACCACGATCTATGTTTTATTACCATGATCTATGTTTTATTACCATGATCTGTGTTTTATTACCATGATCTGTGTTTTATTACCATGATCTATGTTTTATTACCATGATCTATCATGATCTATATTTTATTACCATGATCTATGTTTTATTACCATGACCTATATTTTATTACCATGATCTATGTTTTATTACCATGATCTATGTTTATTACCATGATCTATGTTTTATTACCATGATCTATGTTTTATTACCACGACCTATGTTTTATTACCACGATCTATGTTTTATTACCATGATCTATGTTTTATTACCATGATCTGTGTTTTATTACCATGATCTGTGTTTTATTACCATGATCTATGTTTTATTACCATGATCTATCATGATCTATATTTTATTACCATGATCTATGTTTTATTACCATGACCTATATTTTATTACCATGATCTATGTTTTATTACCATGATCTATGTTTTATTACCATGATCTATGTTTTATTACCATGATCTATGTTTTATTACCATGACCTATGTTTTATTACCATGATCTATGTTTTATTACCATGATCTATGTTTTATTACCATGACCTATGTTTTATTACCATGATCTATGTTTTATTACCATGACCTATGTTTTATTACCATGATCTATGTTTTATTACCATGATCTATCTTTTATTACCATGACCTATGTTTTATTACCATGAACTGTGTTTTATTACCATGACCTATGTTTTATTACCATGATCTGTGTTTTATTACCATGATCTATGTTTTATTACCATGATCTATATTTTATTACCATAACCTATGTTTTATTACCATGATCTATGTTTTATTACCATGATCTGTGTTTTATTACCATGATCTATGTTTTATTACCATGACCTATGTTTTATTACCATGATCTATGTTTTATTACCATGAACTGTGTTTTATTACCATGATCTATATTTTATTACCATGACCTATGTTTTATTACCATGATCTATGTTTTATTACCATGACCTATGTTTTATTACCATGATCTGTGTTTTATTACCATGATCTGTGTTTTATTACCATGATCTATGTTTTATTACCATGATCTATATTTTATTACCATGATCTGTGTTTTATTACCATGACCTATGTTTTATTACCATGATCTGTGTTTTATTACCATGATCTGTGTTTTATTACCATGACCTATGTTTTATTACCATGACCTATGTTTTATTACCATGATCTATGTTTTATTACCATGATCTATGTTTTATTACCATGATCTATCATGATCTGTATTTTATTACCATGATCTATGTTTTATTACCATGACCTATATTTTATTACCATGATCTGTGTTTTATTACCATGACCTATGTTTTATTACCATGACCTATGTTTTATTACCATGACCTATGTTTTATTACCATGACCTATGTTTTATTACCATGATCTATGTTTTATTACCATGATCTATGTTTTATTACCATGACCTATGTTTTATTACCATGACCTATGTTTTATTACCATGATCTATGTTTTATTACCATGATCTATCATGATCTATATTTTATTACCATGATCTATGTTTTATTACCATGACCTATATTTTATTACCATGATCTATATTTTATTACCATGATCTATGTTTTATTACCATGATCTATGTTTTATTACCATGATCTATGTTTTATTACCATGATCTATGTTTTATTACCATGACCTATGTTTTATTACATGATCTATGTTTTATTACCATGACCTATGTTTTATTACCATGACCTATGTTTTATTACCATGATCTATGTTTTATTACCATGACCTATGTTTTATTACCATGATCTATGTTTTATTACCATGACCTATGTTTTATTACCATGACCTATGTTTTATTACCATGATCTATGTTTTATTACCATGACCTATGTTTTATTACCATGATCTATGTTTTATTACCATGATCTATCATGATCTATATTTTATTACCATGATCTATGTTTTATTACCATGATCTATATTTTATTACCATGATCTATGTTTTATTACCATGATCTATGTTTTATTACCATGATCTATGTTTTATTACCATGACCTATGTATTATTACCATGACCTATGTTTTATTATCATGATCTGTTTTATTATTACCATGGTCTATGTTTTGTTATTACCATGATCTCTGTTTTATTATTACCAGCATGATAAATGTTTTTACTTTTCTTGCAGGCATTTCTTCCTTATTGATGCCAGTATTTGATCCAAAGACATCACCCAGAAACTTCGTGCTGCTGGCTAAAAAGTGACATGACATACTTAACATGACATACTTGTGTTTTTGTATGCAATGGAAATTTCTTCTTTTGTGCCAGATTTGAGAACTTGTAACATACCTTACAGTCACTTAATTGTACTCACCTGATGTTACAACTCTGGGGCTCCGGGTTGTTAGAATAAGTCCTCAGTACCCCCTTGCTTGTCGCAAGACGCGACTAAATGGGGTGGTCCTTCGGTACAAATTATGCGATTATAAACCATAGAAATCTCTTGCGAAGAGAAAGAAATATTTCGAGACAGAAATGACCCAATGGATTACATGGATGATTATGAGAATATTTCAAAGTTTAGACTTCCTCGCCATTTGATTCAGGGCATCTGCAAGGAGATCGAAAATGATATCAGAAGACCAACACGAAGATCACACTCACTACCACCATCCCTCCAGGTCATGGCTGCTTTACGATTTTTTGCTACGGGGAATTTTCAAATGGTTACTGCTGACTTACATGGTATAAGTAAAGCTAGCATATCGAGAATTGTAGGGGACGTTTCTGAATCTATAGTGAGAAGTAGTCCCAGATATATAAAAATGCCTACTGATGAGACTGCACTTACAAATACTATGTCAGATTTTTCAAAAATATGTGTATTTCCAAAGGTTATCTGTGAGATAGATGGAACACGTGTTGGAATTAAGTCCCCTTGTTTTGAAGAAAATGCCTTTGTTAACAGGAAAAATTTTCATTCAATTAACACCATGGCTGTCTGTGATGCCAAATTGAAGTTTATCAATTTAGTGGCAAAATGACCCGGATCATCACATGATTCATTTGTGTGGAACAATTCTACACTTTGTCAAATTTTGGAAAACAAGATAATATCAAGAGGATGGCTTTTAGGCGACAGTGGATATTCACTTGAACCATATTTACTTACACCTGTTCTAAACCCAACCACTGCTAAAGAAAATGCCTACAGTGTCGCTCACATGAAAACAAGAAACGTCATTGAAAGATGTTTTGGGGTGTGGAAAATGTGATTTCGTTGTGTGGATACATCAGGCGGTACACTTTAATTTTCACCTAAAAGAACTTGCAATATTATAGTTGCAACTGCAGTTTTGCACAATATCTGCATTGACAATCAAGTCCCAGACCCAGAGAGAAGGGCCGTTATTAATTACGGAAATGACTGTGTATCTCGTGGAACATTTTCTTCTTTGTTTCACTGCAAAGAACACTCCATTTCTTTTTTAGTTCATCTGCTGTACGTACATACGATGTATTCACGGCATTCACTTTGTCACATATTGCCTCCCATTCCCTCTTTTTTGTCTGGTTGATGACAGTTGTATTCTGTCGGGAGAAAATCACATCCTTCCTTTCTCCACTTCTTCAGTTAAAACAGTTATTTCTGCAGTTGTAAAATTCGGATTCCTCTTCGGTCGAGACATTATGATATTTAAGCACGGACTATTTACACGGACTAGGCAAAGAAATGCACTCATTCATGACGAAAGGATTTCTAATGCCAACCGGAGTGTTCGAATAAGGTTGCCGAAAAGAATGATCCAAAATTTTCGCTTCACTGCATATTCATATTGAATGAATTGTCATCAATAGTCAGTAACTGCTCTTTGTAAAACTTCACCCCCACCGTTCCCCTACCCACCAATTTATACGCGTTGAAGAGTTAAACGATTGTATCATTTCACGTGAAATGTGCGATTCTGCAACGCACATTTCTAAATACATTTGTATACATGTTGTAACAATATATCTATTTGATAAAAATAAATCTAATAATACAAATAAAGATTGAAGTTTGCCAGTTAACTTCTGCATACGAAATAAATTTTACTCTGTAGGGTTGTGGGTGGGAGTTGGATCGCATTGCCTTGTAAAGATTGTACCTAAATGTGTTTAAGATATATATTAGGAAAACGGTAAGATAAGAAAGTTTTGTGAAACAGCCAAGACTAATCTTAGGAACATCCTATGTTATAACTTAGGCACGATGCTTGGTGGGTATATTTGGTCTTATTCGTCTTGGGGTCTTCTGCGAGGCGAATTATATGAGGAGGACTGAGCGGAAAGTCAATCTCCATTACGGTACTCCTAAGTATCGCTCTTCCCTCGGGTAATCTTCAACAGATTAGGAGAGCTAATGTAATTAAAACATTGAAAATAACGATACACGTCAATTTATCGCTCTTCCCTCTGGTAATTATCAACAGATTAGGAGAGCTAATGTAATTAAAACATTGAAAATAACGATACACGTCAATTTGTAGAAGATCTGAAAGAAATAGTTAGAAAAACCGACGAAATTAAAGTTTATAAACAAGAAATAACCTTTTCAAATAATCCCACTCAACAATATATTTATTAATGTTTAATGATAAAAAAAATCCCATCTTCCGAAACTTCATCACCGAACCTTCGAACATCCCTAAATCTTTATGCATTTGCCGTAAATTCAAAGTTTACCTGTAAACAGGTAAGAAATAGGCAAATCCCCCTCGTGATTTAAAGTGCACAGCGGAGCTGGCGCAATGCGCCCTCTGGTGAGACATTGACCTGAAATTTGTTATATATTTGTGTATTAATGTACTTACTTAATACTTTCTTTTTCCTGTTGTAGAATGAGTATAGGGTGGAATAATGTATCTATGTACATTCACACGTGTATCATTAAACGCCTCCTATTGCATGTGTTCGTGTTTTATTCCATGAATATTTTGGATGTTCTGTGAAAGGAGCGTATAATGGCACTACAACTGTAGGTCGAAGTTTTCCGTCAAGGTGACCTGGAAAAAAAACTTTTTCTCAAGCAAACATCAGATAGTATAGACTCAGTTTTGTTGAAACAGTGACCCTTTGGAGGTAGGTTGAAACCAAAATAGGGGAACAACGTTTTGTAGAAAATTACAGGGGAAAGCATTAAAAATCTTTTTCTCAATTAAAATCACTAGGGTCATGAATAATCATACCGATACGCAAGTGTGAATAGAGAAGCAGCACGACCGTGTGCTCGGCGCTTATGGCCTATGAGCAGGGAGGGATCTTTATCGTGACGCGGGGCCTCGGTTTTTGCGGTCTCATCCGAAGGACCGCCCCTTCTTGTCGCCTATTAGGACAAGCAAGGGAGCACTGACGAAGCCTAACCAACGTGTGTCATGTGTATTAGTATTGTAATGTACGCAGAGTTATTTACAGCATGTGTCATTCTTGGGATTCGCAGAATATCAAATCCGACTGTTCGCAATCGACCACAGGATGCTGGAATTGGAGATCGCAGAGCTGTTTGTGGCTTTTTCTGACTCCACAACATCGCCAGAACCGACTTTAGTGGTCTATGATACACACACAAAGGCCGCAGCAACGTGTGCGGATCGTTTATGTTAGTAACGTATCTCGAATTTTACTGCACAGGCCTAATGAAATGCACAGGTGCCAAAATGAACATTTTGCGCAAAATTGCACTCAGAAGACCGACTGATTTGGAGGGGGTAGTGTTATGATGTGGACAGCAATATCCTATACAGAGAGGACAGCTTTGGTTCCCAGACATGGTAATTTGACGATGGTATATTCATGAAGTCATACAGCCACGCGTTATCCCAGTGATGCAGCATCCCAGAGCAATATCCATCATGGCAACGCCAGACCACATACTGCTTGTCTAACACGTGGTGGTCTACAAAGACACAATGACCAGGTTCTTCCTTGTCCATCCAAAGCGCCAGGTTTGAACCATTCCGAATATGCTTGGAACAATCTGGCTAGCTGCATCCGCTAAAAACAGTTAGGATGGAATATCCCTAGACAGTTATAATTAGACACTTAAACTGCGCCCATGGAAATGCGTTGTCAGGCAGTCATTGGTGCTCATGGAGCACACTAAATATTGTACTGTCTTTCGTTTCACTCATCCGAACATAAAGTATTTCTATTCTAAGTATTTTATATAAAAAAGCCCCCAACAAACACAGGATATAGATGTGTGAGCTATCAACCAGCTCCACAACATAGCTACATGTACGTTTAGTATACTAAATATGTGTATAAGGAAAATAAAGATATCATAATCCAAGATTCAAAGTAACATATAACTTCTCTTTAACACTGTCCATAACATATCCATCTTTTGCGCTTTCAGTACGCCACCTACCATGAACCTTAGAGAGGCGGTCCGGGACATTAGCATTAACCGCTTTTGTAGCTCCTCCACTTCTCAGACTATGGAAATCATACTCTTTACAATCAACTCCAACTCTTTTAAGGGCGTCTAACAGAAGTTCTCTTGCTCTTGTATAAGTCAAAGGCTTGTTTATTTACTTAACCTGTAAACATTTTGGTTCTTAAAAACGTGACTGCTCTACAAATAAAGTTATCACACTGAAAAGCAAGAACTGCGCATGAAATATATATTTTTGTACGTAACTGACAGGACAGAGTCCGTTCCTTGTCCTAGCTATGACTGACAGGACAGAGTCCGTTCCTTGTCCTAGCTATGACTGACAGGACAGAGTCCGTTCCTTGTCCTAGCTATGACTGACAGGACAGAATCCGTTCCTTGTCCTAGCTATGACTGACAGGACAGAGTCCGTTCCTTGTCCTAGCTATGATTGACAGGACAGAGTCCGTTCCTTGTCCTAGCTATGACTGACAGGACAGAATCCGTTCCTTGTCCTAGCTATGACTGACAGGACAGAATCCGTTCCTTGTCCTAGCTATGACTGACAGGACAGAATCCGTTCCTTGTCCTAGCTATGACTGACAGGACAGAGTCCGTTCCTTGTCTTAGATATGACTGACAGGACAGAGTCCGTTCCTTGTCCTAGCTATGACCACAATGTTACTTTGTCTAAAAAGATCCGTTTTACCTTTTTCAATTTTAATTCCCATGTGTGTGAACCAGACGGATGAAACGTAATGTAACACATTCTAATGTGAACAAGCTCGTCATACCTTAAGAAGACCAGCATAACCTAACAATAACACGCCTACAAGTCTTGAGTGAGACAAATTGCCTACCTCTAAAAACTTATCCATAATTTTGTCTAAAATTTCTGGTGTGATAGTTTTTTTTTCTAGACTATAGGTTTAGAAGTCAATTGTTTGATTGATTATTGTTTTACGCCACACTCAACAATTTTTCTGTTATCTGGTGGCGTTCAGTTTTTTATTGGTGGAGGAGAGAACCCAGATACTATGTTCCTGGGAAGAGACCACCGACCTTCCGAAAGTAAACTGGCAAACTTTCTCATATATATCAGCGCGAGCGAGAATCAATTTTTTTTCCACCTTCTAAAATCAAACTAGCAAGACTATTATC
Organism: Ostrea denselamellosa; assembly: GCA_024699665.1. Classification (NCBI taxonomy): domain Eukaryota; kingdom Metazoa; phylum Mollusca; class Bivalvia; order Ostreida; family Ostreidae; genus Ostrea; species Ostrea denselamellosa. The sequence goes on from JAMZEH010000075.1 coordinate 6,324,300, forward strand.
ACAAGGATTATTACATAAATTGATAAAATGAGTCCACTGATTGCTAAAACATGCAACATTAAGTTGATTTTGTTTGTTTTACGTCCCGTCGAGAATTTTTCACTGATATTGAGACGTCACCAGCTGTAGGTGAAGTACCACAAATTTAGACCTATGCTTAGCGCTCAAGGCCGTAGCAGTGAGGGTTCATTAACGTGCCAACGCCTACCGTGACCTCCGTTTTTAAGGTCATATCCGAAAGACCCATGATTCTCACTTCTAAATGCCGAGCGTTTGGCGAAGGAGCAATCACTACCTATTTTTCGTCTTAGGTTTGACGCGGCCATGGCACGAGCGAGGCTCGAACTCACGACCTCCCGGTTACGAAGCGAGCGCTCTAACCACTGAGCTACCGCGACCGGTTACAACAGTCGTCAACGACTGACTATTGAAATGACTATAAGTTTAAAACTATGCGGAGATGAAGGCTCGTATTGATACCATGCATTGGAGAGGTATTGAATAGAGCTATTCACGATTATCATCCACGAAATCGTGCAATGCGTAATCGCGCTGTGGTACAGTACACAATACATATCGAACATCCCTCGTGTATTATTTAACGTCCCTATCGATATATTTTTTCTTATATGGAGAAAGCCTCTCACCTCTGTCGGCGCGTGTTCGAATCTCGGCCGCGGCGTTATATGAGCAAGTTTGCCAGTTTACTTGCGGAAGGTCGGTGGTCTCTTCCCAGGTACATTGTATCTGGGTTCTCTCCTCCACCAACAAAAACTGGACGCCACCAGATAACTGAAAAATTATTGAGTGTGGCGTAAAGCAATAAATAATCAATCAATCAATCAATCAATCTTATATGGAGACGTCACCATGAGGCTTCGTTTTTTTGTGGCCTTATCCGAAGGACCGCCCCATTTAGTCGCCTCTTACGAAAAGCATGGTGTCCGGTGTAAGATGCTACTAGTTTTGCCAGATATCCGATGCTAGGTGTTAGGTGTTGTTCGGTGCTGCTATGCGTTCGGTGTAGGGTGCTAAGTATTAGGTTTTGTCGTTCTAGAATATTATCACTACATGATAATAAAGTCTGAATCTCCAGCTGTATGAACAATCACCAGGACTATAAACCTGAATTAATCTATACACACAAAAGTCCTACCAATCTTCATAATCGATAGCATACCATGCATATTGGTCATTGTTAAAGTATAACAACTATATGTATTTTAGTGCATTGACTAAAAATGAAACTTTACTGCGTATGATACATCTGTGATGTGCGACATCTCGTCATAGACTAGATACTATTAACAGGAATATTTCGTGCACACGGAAGAGATATTTACAATGCGATGAAACTCCACCGCCACTAAATACAATGATACTTCGCTATGTTGGTCAATTACCATTATAATCACCCCGCTAATCCCATAGAGGATATAATTAAGTACGGCGCACCTGCAATAGATGGCTACGAAGCAACTATACACTGTACTATAAAAAGATCTAATTTTACTAATTAACATAAATACAATGAAATACAAAATCAAACTACATCCATTTATAAATTAAATGACAACTTCATTATAAACTAACATCCATATATGTGTTGAAGGACAAAATCCTGAGTGCGCATCAACATTTAATTCTAAATTTCTCACTAATTGATGAAAGTTACATTAAATTTTATATAATTAACAATTTACCTTCCCTGCGTTAACTAATTTCACATTAAGAGATAATTTAAAAATTTGAATATTTGCTAAAGTAAAAATATAACGTAATAATATCCGTTATGTGCGTAACGTGAGAGTTAACCCAATACTGATCGCAGAAAAAATGTGTGTGGACTGGGGGAGAGGGGTTGGGGGTTGGGGTGAAGTAGAAGAAAATTATTTTGCAAAGTCCGATGGTCGTGAATCTTTCTCCTCAAAATTCTACCAAAAAGTTCCAATCAGTAGAATAGGCCGCCAGGCTGGTATATTTATTTCCCATATTAAACAATATAAGGATATGCTCCTTGTCAGAAAAAGAGCGGAGTGGGAGTTAGGGGGTGGACTTGTTTTATCTTTAGGATTTTGAATATTCTTAACTTCAACTAACTAATAAATAAATTTAATAGGATTAATTAAATTGGTAATATTTGTATTCTTGATATTAATCACTCTTCGTTATATTTCACCTTTTCATTAAAACAACGATACTTTTCGCTGGAGGAACGATTTTCTTCTAAAACTGCAGTTTTCCCTTTTTTTTTTTCTTTTTTTTTTCACTTTTTCGCTAAGTCATGCTTCCCTAAATAAATAAACTGTTATTTTGGAAATAAACGTATCATTAGCCTTCTATTTTGGAGAGAGAGAAAATTCTCAAAATAGTGTAACACATAAAGAGCTTGTGTGAAAATGCTAAGATAACGCACGTCTATCGAATGATGACATTTGTCAAGGTAATTTTACTAGTTTGTTTTTACATAATATTACTCTTAACATGAACCGCGATTTATTCATGTCATTAACAAGATGTAGGCTGGAAGAATCATGAGACCAAAACATTTCTTTAAAAACTGGGTATTTGTATTCTGTGAACCACATTAATTTAGCTCACCTGGGCTGATAGCTTAAATTTTCGGATCATCTTCAGTCTGTCGTCTTTGTACATTTTCATCTTCCCCAGAACCACTTGGCCAATTTTATTCAAACTTGGCAAAATTATTCCTTGGGTAAAGTTTGTTCAAATGAAGGACAACACTCCCTTTTACATGTACCGATGTAACAGACACGCGCGAGTTTGAATCCCATTTAAAGGCCTCTTACGACAAGCAAAGGGTACGGAGGACCTATTCTACCCCGAATCTCGACGAGATGCAATTTTAGAGAAAATTCTAGACGGGATATAAACCAACCAACCAACCAACCGATCTTCAGAACTTAACCGGAAAAGACAATACTGTTGTGAAACTTATAATAAGCTTGTTATTACAATAAGCCGCAGAAAAGGCTGAGAAGAAAATGTGTTTCACAGGGGCATATACTGTACTTTTCTTAATCTTCCTCTCACTAACCACACGATTATACAACATGTACACCAATTAAGACATACTTTTAAACTGAGTATTTTATTTTACAACAACCTCTTCCCCGAGAGGCATTCGCCCCGTGGGGATCCGGGTTGTTAGAATAGGTCCCCAGTCCACCCTTGCTTGTCGTAAGAGGCGACTAAATGGGGCGGTCCTTCGAATGAGACCGCAAAAACCGAGGTCCCGTGTCACAGCAGGTGTGGCACGTAAAAGATCCCTCCCTGCTCAAAGGCCATAAGCGCCAAGCATAGGCCTAAATTTGCAGTCGTAATAACTGGTCGACCGTGCTTCGATTTTTCCTGAAGCCACATTGTATATCAGTTAAAATAGGTTTTTGTGGTGTAATCCCATTTAGTTGCCTCTCACGACAAGCAAGGGGTACTGATGACGTATTCTAACCCGGTTCCCCACGGGACCCATAAGCGCCGAGCATAGGCCTAAATTTTGCAGCCCTTCACCGGCAATGGTGACGTCTCCATATGAGTGAAAGATTCTCGAGCGGGACGTTAAACAATATTTAATCAATCAATCCCCGAGAGGTAGACTACATAATTGTTAACAGTTTGCAACAGAATACGAACACGACACCCAAGGAGTATATTTTCACAAATTAATTTGCTATTATCCTCATGTAGTGTATATTTAACTTTATTAGTCTCCTTCTGGCTCTGCCGAGGGGAATATTGGTATATCCCCGGTCTCTCCGTCCGTCTGTCTGTCCATTGTCCGTCTGCCTGTCATTCCGAATCAGTTTTCCGGACTTTTCTCTGCATTAGTTTGATTTGATTCTCTATTGTTTCACGTTCCGCTCAAGATGTTTTCACTCATATGGAGACGTCACCATTGCCGGTGAAGGGCTGCAAAATTTAGGCCTATGCTCGGCGCTTATGGGTCCCGTGGGGAACCGGGTTAGAATACGTCATCAGTACCCCTTGCTTGTCGTAAGAGGCGACCACAAAAACCTATTTTAACTGATATACAATGTGGCTTCAGGAAAAATCGAAGCACGGTCGACCAGTTAATGCGACTTGAAATGTATATTCGAGATGCCTTTATCAAGAAAGAGCACGTCGTCTCAATATTTTTTTATTTAGAAAAGGCATACAATACCACATGGAAATACGGTATCTTAAAAGATCTCCATAGTATATACAGGTCTTAAAGGCCATTTACCAAACTTCATTAAGAATTTTTTAAGTAATAGGCATTTCAATGTTCGCAAAGGATCTACATTTTCAGACAATTTCGAACAAGAAATCGGCGTGCCACAAGGAAGTATTTTATCAGTTACATTATTTAGCATAAAAATAAACAGTCTCGCTGAAGTACTTAAAAACGAATTTCATGGAAGTCTGTATGTCGATGACTTTGTTCTCTGTTATAAATCCAAAAATATGAATTCGATCGAGCGTAAATTACAGTTATGTCTAAACAAAATCCAAACCTGGGCTGAGGTAAATGGTTTTAAATTCTCCAGACCTAAAACGGCGTGCATATATTTCTGTTCTAAACTGAAACACCACGGTGATCCGCAGTTGGAATTAGATGGCACTCCAATTAAAGTTGTAAAAGAGGTTCTTAGGTGTTATTTTTTTACAATAAACTCACTTTTATTCCGCATATAGCAATGCTCAAAGAGAAATGTACAAAAGCCCTTGATATAATAAAAGTTGTTGCAAACAAAAAATGGGGAGGAGATAAGAATACTCTTCTACATCTGTATCGCTCTCTCATCCGGTCTAAACTAGACTACGGCTGTATAGTATATGGAGCGGCAAGAACATCCTACATTAAAGCCCTTGATGCAATCCACCATCAAGGACTTCGACTGTGCACAGGAGCTTTTCGAACCTCTCCTGTAGATAGTTTGTATGTTGAGGCAAACGAACCACCTCTAGATCTACGTAGAATAAAACTTATCTTACAATACGTTTGTAAATTAAAAGCTAACAATGACAATCCTGCATTTAACTGCATTTTCCACCCACAGTTTGAAGATTTGTATGAAAAAACTAAGACCTGTATAAAACCAATTGGTCTCCGAGTCAAAAAACATTTACATGATTCTGACTTACCTATGGACATCATAAAACCCTCATCACTTTCAGAAATACCACCCTGGAAATTACTAAAGCGCAAAGTGGACACTTCACTTTCTGAATATAAAAAATCTGAAACAAATTCCGCTATTTTCAAACAAAAGTTATCTGAACTAAAACAATCTAAACATTCTACAACTGATATTTATACAGACGGTTCGAAAGATCAAAATAAAGTTGCTGCTGCTGCAGTAATCAATAACAATATTTTCTCAGCACGACTCCCAAATGAAGCAACAATTTTTACCGCTGAAGCAAAGACTATCCAACTTGCGTTAGAGACATTAAAATTTCTAAGGACAAATACTTCACTATATTCTCAGACTCCCTATCTTGTCTACAGTCTGAAAGTAATATGAATATTGATCATCCATATATTTTAGACATTTTAAACCAGTATTATCTTCTGACTAAACAAAATAAAATAGTTGAGATCTGCTGGATTCGTAGTCATATTGGTATCCATGGTAACAACAAAGCAGACAAAGAGGCAAAGAATGCACTACGAAACGATATTGTACATTTTAAAATACCTTACACAGATTTGAAATATAACATAAAACTATATGTAAATGACCTTTGGCAAATATATTGGGATTTCTGTGACAGAAGTAAACTGTATTCTATTCAAAACAAAATAAACAAATCGTGTAACATTGTAATGAAACGCCAGGACGAAGTTATAATTTCAAGAATACGCATCGGACATTCAAAATTGACACAATCTTATTTATTAAACAGAGGACTTCAACCTCAATGTATATCTTGTGACTGTCCATTAACTATACAACACATTCTTTTGGAATGTAGTGATTTTACACCCAAACGAAATAGACTTTTTAATAATGGGCAATCAATGTATCAACTTTTTACAAATATTGACTATCATCTTATTATAAAATATTTACAAGAATGCGACTTTTACAGAAAAAATTTGATCCTTTACAATATAACCTATTCATATACACAAAATGATATGTATTTTTACCTGTTTACGTATTTTCAACTTTTAAGTCCGTCGGATGGGCCTCTAAAGGGTGCCCCGTGTCAAGGATTACAACCCCCTTCGCACGTAAAAGATCGTTTCCTTGATTTTCGAAAAAGAGTAGGCTCACTGAGGGCCGGCCGTCAGGGAAACTTCAACTTTCAAAACCAACCAGATTTCAGTTGTTTAATCGCCGTAAAATGGCTGATATATTGCCAACACGGCGTAAAACCCGAATCAATCACTCAATCAATCAATAAAAAACCGTCATAGCAGGTGTGCTACGGTAAAGATCTCTCCCTGCTCACAGGCCGTAAGCACCGAGCATAGACCTAAATTTTGCAGCCCTTCCCCGCAATGATGACGTCTCTATATGAGTGAAACATTCTCCAGCAGGACGTAAAACAATGTACAATCAATCACACAATCGGCGCTTATGGCCTTTGAGCAGGGAGGGATCTTTAATGCCACACCTGCTGTGACACGGGGTCTCGGTTTTCGTGGTCTCATCCGAAGGAAGCCGCCCGCGTGGCGCAGTGGTTAGAGCGTCGGGCTCAAAGATCTGATGATCCTTGAGTTGGGGGTTCGAATCCCACTGTGGGACGTGGGTGCCGGTCTTTCGGATGAGACCGTATAAACCGAGGTCCCGTGTCGGAGTAGGTGTGGCAAGATAAAGATCCCTCCCTGCTCAAAGGCCCTGAGTGCCGAGCATGGGCCTAAATTTGCAGCCCAGTCACCGGTAATGGTGACAGCCGCCGGATAGCTGAAAAATTGCTCAGGCGGCTATAAACAAACAAACAAAAACAAATCATCCGAAGGACTGTCCCATTTGGTCGCCTCTTACGATAAACAGGGGTTACTGAGGGTCTATTCTAACCCGGATCCTCACTGGATGTGCATTGGATAAAGACATTCAGCTGAAATTTCTTGGATTGTTATTGATCAAGGTTGAGATTCGTTACGCTTGACCAACTGTTGATTGAATTATGCCCCTTTGTGAACGCTTGAAGTTTTCCTAACCTTTCTCCGCATTAGATAAAGATATTCAACTGAAATGTTATATATGACTTTATCTTGGATAGTTAGAGATCAAGTTTGGGTTTAATTACGCTTGACCTACTTTTGACAGAATTATGTCCTTTGATGAATTGCAAGAGTCAGTTTTCTGTACTTTTATCCGCATTTAATAAAGATATTTAATTGGAATCGGATATGTGGCTTTGTGGTGGAAAGTTCCATATCATGTTTGTGTTTCGTTACGCTTAACCTACTTTTGACTGAATTATCCTACCGGTAGGGGACTGTGTATTACCTGCAATACATTCCTGAGAGAATGCTTGTTGACATCTAGACCACCCGAGCTTTAATGTTCAAATGGGGAAAAGACAGATGTTCAGGTGAGCGATGTAGTCGATTGTCTTTTCGTCCTTTGTAGACTATTCTGACTTCCCGTACCTATTTTCGAAGCAATATTTTTTTCCGGTCTATCAAGGTAATAAAATATTTTTTTGAAAAAAAAAGATGATTAAGTATAATCTGTGAAGCACTTGCAGGATGAATAATGATGTGTATGTGACGTAGAAGACGGTATAAAAGCGACTGTGAAAACAAGGAATATAATCTTTCCATCCGGAACAATGTCTACTGTACCAGTGCTCGGTTTGGTTCTGTTATCTCTAACATGCGGTAAGTCTTCTATGTGTATTCAACAGCATTTAGTCATCCAAAATTTCTCTTACTGTGCTCGCAATCAGAGGTATTTATACAATGCATTTATAAGCTTTCTACGGACAAGCCCCTCTCTCTCTCTTAAAAAAGGCGTAAAAATGATCACATTAATAATGATTTCTATCAGGTAAATATTTAAAAATTTCTATTAAGATACTATTTGTACAATGCCACTTTGTATATTGCTTTATTTCAGTGACTGGGACCTTAACGGACACCTGTTTGCAGTGTATGTGTAAAGTAAGTATATAGCATTTCAACATTTAAAACATATTCACTATGCTATAGTTACAATGATTATAATCTGTAGGACACGTAACGTTCACTATGCTATAGTTACATTGATTATCATCTGTAGGACACGTAACGTTCACTATGCTATAGTTACAATGGTTATCATCTGTAGGACACGTAACGTTCACTATGCTATAGTTACAATGGTTATCATCTGTAGGACACGTAACGTTCACTATGCTATAGTTACAATGGTTATCATCTGTAGGACACGTAACGTTCACTATAGTATAGTTACATTGATTATCATCTGTAGGACACGTAACGTTCACTATGCTATAGTTACAATGGTTATCATCTGTAGGACACGTAACGTTCACTATAGTATAGTTACATTGATTATCATCTGTAGGACACGTAACGTTCACTATGCTATAGCTACATTGATTATCATCTGTAGGACACGTAACATTCACTATGCTATAGTTACAATGGTTATCATCTGTGGGACACGTAACGTTCACTATGCTATAGTTACAATGGTTATCATCTGTAGGACACGTAACGTTCACTATGCTATAGTTACAATGGTTATCATCTGTAGGACACGTAACGTTCACTATGCTATAGTTACAATGGTTATCATCTGTAGGACACGTAACGTTCACTATGCTATAGTTACAATGGTTATCATCTGTAGGACACGTAACGTTCACTATGCTATAGTTACAATGATTATCATCTGTAGGACACGTAACGTTCACTATGCTATAGTTACAATGATTATCATCTGTAGGACACGTAACGTTCACTATGCTATAGTTACAATGGTTATCATCTGTAGGACACGTAACGTTCACTATGCTATAGTTACAATGGTTATCATCTGTAGGACACGTAACGTTCACTATGCTATAGTTACAATGATCATAATCTGTAGGACACGTAACGTTCACTATGCTATAGTTACAATGATCATAATCTGTAGGACACGTAACGTTCACTATGCTATAGTTACAATGGTTATCATCTGTAGGACACGTAACGTTCACTATGCTATAGTTACAATGGTTATCATCTGTAGGACACGTAACGTTCACTATGCTATAGTTACAATGGTTATCATCTGTAGGACACGTAACGTTCACTATGCTATAGTTACAATGGTTATCATCTGTAGGACACGTGACGTTCACTATAGTATAGTTACAATGATTATAATCTGTAGGACACGTAACGTTCACTATGCTATAGTTACAATGGTTATCATCTGTAGGACACGTGACGTTCACTATAGTATAGTTACAATGATTATAATCTGTAGGACACGTAACGTTCACTATGCTATAGTTACAATGGTTATCATCTGTAGGACACGTAACGTTCACTATGCTATAGTTACAATGGTTATAATCTGTAGGACACGTAACGTTCACTATGGTATAGTTACAATGATTATCATCTGTAGGACACGTAACGTTCACTATGCTATAGTTACAATGGTTATCATCTGTAGGACATGTGACGTTCACTATAGTATAGTTACAATGATTATAATCTGTAGGACACGTAACGTTCACTATAGTATAGTTACAATGATTATAATCTGTAGGACACGTAACGTTCACTATAGTATAGTTACAATGATTATAATCTGTAGGACACGTAACGTTCACTATGCTATAGTTACAATGATCATAATCTGTAGGACACGTAACGTTCACTATGCTATAGTTACAATGGTTATCATCTGTAGGACATGTGACGTTCACTATAGTATAGTTACAATGATTATAATCTGTAGGACACGTGACGTTCACTATGGTATAGTTACAATGATTATAATCTGTAGGACACGTAACGTTCACTATGCTATAGTTACAATGATTCTAATCTGTAGGACACGTAACGTTCACTATAGTATAGTTACAATGATTATAATCTGTAGGACACGTAAGGTTCACTATGCTATAGTTACAATGGTTATCATCTGTAGGACATGTGACGTTCACTATAGTATAGTTACAATGATTATAATCTGTAGGACATGTAACGTTCACTATAGTATAGTTACAATGATTATAATCTGTAGGACACGTAACGTTCACTATGCTATAGTTACATTGATTATCATCTGTAGGACACGTGACGTTCACTATAGTATAGTTACAATGATTATAATCTGTAGGACACCTAACGTTCACTATGCTATAGTTACAATGATTATAATCTGTAGGACACGTGACGTTCACTATAGTATAGTTACAATGATTATAATCTGTAGGACACGTAACGTTCACTATAGTATAGTTACAATGATTATAATCTGTAGGAAACGTAACGTTCGCTATAGTATAGTTACAATGATTATAATCTGTAGGACACGTAACGTTCACTATAGTATAGATACAATGATTATAATCTGTAGGACATGTAACGTTCGCTATAGTATAGTTACAATGATTATAATCTGTAGGACACGTAACGTTCACTATATTATAGTTACAATGATTATAATCCGTAGGACACGTAACGTTCACTATAGTATAGTTACAATGATTATAATCTGTAGGACACGTAACGTTCGCTATAGTATAGTTACAATGGTTATCATCTGTAGGACACGTAACGTTCACTATGCTATAGTTACAATGGTTATCATCTGTAGGACACGTAACGTTCACTATTCTATAGTTACAATGGTTATCATCTGTAGGACACGTAACGTTCACTATGCTATAGTTACAATGGTTATCATCTGCAGGACACGTAACGTTCACTATAGTATAGTTACATTGATTATCATCTGTAGGACACGTAACGTTCAATATGCTATAGTTACATTGATTATCATCTGTGGGACACGTAACGTTCACTATGCTATAGTTACAATGATTATCATCTGTAGGACACGTAACGTTCACTATGCTATAGTTACAATGGTTATCATCTGTAGGACACGTAACGTTCACTATGCTATAGTTACAATGATTATCATCTGTAGGACACGTAACGTTCACTATGCTATAGTTACAATGGTTATCATCTGTAGGACACGTAACGTTCACTATGCTATAGTTACAATGGTTATCATCTGTAGGACACGTAACGTTCACTATGCTATAGTTACAATGGTTATCATCTGTAGGACACGTAACGTTCACTATAGTATAGTTACAATGATTATCATCTCTAGGACACGTAACGTTCACTATAGTATAGTTACAATGGTTATCATCTGTAGGACACGTAACGTTCACTATAGTATAGTTACAATGATCATAATCTGTAGGACACGTAACGTTCACTATGCTATAGTTACAATGGTTATCATCTGTAGGACACGTAACGTTCACTATGCTATAGTTACAATGGTTATCATCTGTAGGACATGTGACGTTCACTATAGTATAGTTACAATGATTATAATCTGTAGGACACGTGACGTTCACTATGCTATAGTTACAATGATTATAATCTGTAGGACACGTAACGTTCACTATAGTATAGTTACAATGATTATAATCTGTAGGACACGTGACGTTCACTATAGTATAGTTACAATGATTATAATCTGTAGGACACGTGACGTTCACTATAGTATAGTTACAATGATTATAATCTGTAGGACACGTAACGTTCACTATAGTATAGTTACAATGATTATAATCTGTAGGACACGTGACGTTCACTATGGTATAGTTACAATGATTATAATCTGTAGGACACCTAACGTTCACTATGCTATAGTTACAATGGTTATCATCTGTGGGACACGTAACGTTCACTATGCTATAGTTACATTGATTATCATCTGTAGGACACGTAACGTTCACTATGCTATAGTTACAATGATTATAATCTGTAGGACACGTGACGTTCACTATGGTATAGTTACAATGATTATAATCTGTAGGACACCTAACGTTCACTATGCTATAGTTACAATGGTTATCATCTGTAGGACACGTAACGTTCACTATGCTATAGTTACAATGATCATAATCTGTAGGACACGTAACGTTCACTATGCTATAGTTACAATGATTATAATCTGTAGGACACGTAACGTTCACTATGTTATAGTTACAATGGTTATCATCTGTACTACACGTAACGTTCACTATAGTATAGTTACAATGATTATAATCTGTTGGACACGTAACGTTCACTATAGTATAGTTACAATGGTTATCATCTGTAGGACATGTAACGTTCACTATAGTATAGTTACAATGATTATAATCTGTTGGACACGTAACGTTCACTATAGTATAGTTACAATGATTATAATCTGTAGGACACGTAACGTTCGCTATGCTATAGTTACAATGATTATAATCTGTAGGACACGTGACGTTCACTATGCTATAGTTACAATGATTATAATCTGTAGGACACGTAACGTTCACTATAGTATAGTTACAATGATTATAATCTGTACGACACGTAACGTTCACTATGCTATAGTTACAATGATTATAATCTGTAGGACACGTGACGTTCACTATGCTATAGTTACAATGATTATAATCTGTAGGACACGTAACGTTCACTATGCTATAGTTACCATGATTGTTGATTAAATATTGTTTAACGCCCCGCTCGAAAATATTTCACTCATATGGAGACGTCACCATTACCGGTGAAGGGCTGCAAAATTTAGGCCTATGCTCGGCGTTTATGGCCTTTGAGCAGGGAGGGATCTTTAACGTGCCACACCTGCTGTGACACGGGGACTTGGATTTTTCGGTCTCGTCCGAAGGACCGACCAATTTAGTCGCCTCTTACGACAAGCTAGGGTCCTGAGGATCTATTCTAACATCCCGGATCCCTACAGGGAGTTACAATGATTATAATCTGTAGGACACGTAACGTTCACTATAGTATAGTTACAATGATTATAATCTGCAGGACACGTAACGTTCACTATGCTATAGTTACAATGGTTATCATCTGTAGGACACGTAACGTTCACTATAGTATAGTTACAATGATTATAATCTGTAGGACACGTGACGTTCACTATAGTATAGTTACAATGATTATAACCTGCAGGACATGTAACGTTCACTATAGTATAGTTACAATGACCATAATCTGTAGGACACATAACGTTCACTATAGTATAGTTACAATGATTATAATCTGTAGGACACGTGACGTTCACTATAGTATAGTTACAATGATTATAATCTGTAGGACACGTAACGTTCACTATAGTATAGTTACAATGATTATAATCTGTAGGACATGTAACGTTCACTATAGTATAGTTACAATGATTATCATCTGTAGGACACGTAACGTTCACTATAGTATAGTTACAATGATTATAATCTGTAGGACAAGTAACGTTCACTATGCTATAGTTACAATGGTTATCATCTGTAGGACACGTAACGTTCACTATGCTATAGTTACAATGATCATAATCTGTAGGACACGTAACGTTCACTATGCTATAGTTACAATGATCATAATCTGTAGGACACGTAACGTTCACTATGCTATAGTTACAATGGTTATCATCTGTAGGACACGTAACGTTCACTATGCTATAGTTACAATGGTTATCATCTGTAGGACACGTAACGTTCACTATGCTATAGTTACAATGGTTATCATCTGTAGGACACGTAACGTTCACTATGCTATAGTTACAATGGTTATCATCTGTAGGACATGTGACGTTCACTATAATATAGTTACAATGATTATAATCTGTAGGACACGTAACGTTCACTATGCTATAGTTACAATGGTTATCATCTGTAGGACACGTAACGTTCACTATGCTATAGTTACAATGGTTATAATCTGTAGGACACGTGACGTTCACTATAGTATAGTTACAATGATTATAATCTGTAGGACACGTAACGTTCGCTATAGTATAGTTACAATGATTATAATCTGTAGGACACGTAACGTTCGCTATAGTATAGTTACAATGATTATAATCTGTAGGACACGTGACGTTCACTATAGTATAGTTACAATGATTATAATCTGTAGGACATGTAACGTTCGCTATAGTATAGTTACAATGATTATAATCTGTAGGACACGTAACGTTCACTATAGTATAGTTACAATGATTATAATCTGTAGGACACGTAACGTTCACTATAGTATAGTTACAATGGTTATAATCTGTAGGACACGTAACGTTCACTATAGTATAGTTACAATGATTATAATCCGTAGGACACGTAACGTTCACTATAGTATAGTTACAATGATTATAATCCGTAGGACACGTAACGTTCGCTATAGTATAGTTACAATGGTTATCATCTGTAGGACACGTAACGTTCACTATGCTATAGTTACAATGATTATAATCTGTAGGACATGTGACGTTCACTATAGTATAGTTACAATGATTATAATCCGTAGGACACGTAACGTTCGCTATAGTATAGTTACAATGATTATAATCCGTAGGACACGTGACGTTCACTATGGTATAGTTACAATGATTATAATCTGTAGGACACGTAACGTTCACTATGCTATAGTTACAATGATTATCATCTGTAGGACACGTAACGTTCACTATGCTATAGTTACAATGGTTATCATCTGTAGGACACGTAACGTTCACTATAGTATAGTTACATTGATTATCATCTGTAGGACACGTAACGTTCAATATGCTATAGTTACATTGATTATCATCTGTGGGACACGTAACGTTCACTATGCTATAGTTACAATGGTTATCATCTGTAGGACACGTAACGTTCACTATGCTATAGTTACAATGATTATCATCTGTAGGACACGTAACGTTCACTATGCTATAGTTACGATGGTTATCATCTGTAGGACACGTAACGTTCACTATGCTATAGTTACAATGGTTATCATCTGTAGGACACGTAACGTTCACTATGCTATAGTTACAATGGTTATCATCTGTAGGACACGTAACGTTCACTATGCTATAGTTACAATGGTTATCATCTGTAGGACACGTAACGTTCACTATGCTATAGATACAATGATCATAATCTGTAGGACACGTAACGTTCACTATGCTATAGTTACAATGGTTATCATCTGTAGGACACGTAACGTTCACTATGCTATAGTTACATTGATTATCATCTGTAGGACACGTAACGTTCACTATAGTATAGTTACAATGATTATAATCCGTAGGACACGTAACGTTCGCTATAGTATAGTTACAATGATTATAATCCGTAGGACACGTGACGTTCACTATGGTATAGTTACAATGATTATAATCTGTAGGACACGTAACGTTCACTATGCTATAGTTACAATGATTATCATCTGTAGGACACGTAACGTTCACTATGCTATAGTTACAATGGTTATCATCTGTAGGACACGTAACGTTCACTATAGTATAGTTACATTGATTATCATCTGTAGGACACGTAACGTTCAATATGCTATAGTTACATTGATTATCATCTGTGGGACACGTAACGTTCACTATGCTATAGTTACAATGGTTATCATCTGTAGGACACGTAACGTTCACTATGCTATAGTTACAATGATTATCATCTGTAGGACACGTAACGTTCACTATGCTATAGTTACGATGGTTATCATCTGTAGGACACGTAACGTTCACTATGCTATAGTTACAATGGTTATCATCTGTAGGACACGTAACGTTCACTATGCTATAGTTACAATGGTTATCATCTGTAGGACACGTAACGTTCACTATGCTATAGTTACAATGGTTATCATCTGTAGGACACGTAACGTTCACTATGCTATAGATACAATGATCATAATCTGTAGGACACGTAACGTTCACTATGCTATAGTTACAATGGTTATCATCTGTAGGACACGTAACGTTCACTATGCTATAGTTACATTGATTATCATCTGTAGGACACGTAACGTTCACTATAGTATAGTTACAATGATTATCATCTGTAGGACACGTAACGTTCACTATAGTATAGTTACAATGGTTATCATCTGTAGGACACGTAACGTTCACTATAGTATAGTTACAATGATCATAATCTGTAGGACACGTAACGTTCACTATGCTATAGTTACAATGGTTATCATCTGTAGGACACGTAACGTTCACTATGCTATAGTTACAATGGTTATCATCTGTAGGACATGTGACGTTCACTATAGTATAGTTACAATGATTATAATCTGTAGGACACGTGACGTTCACTATGCTATAGTTACAATGATTATAATCTGTAGGACACGTAACGTTCACTATAGTATAGTTACAATGATTATAATCTGTAGGACACGTGACGTTCACTATAGTATAGTTACAATGATTATAATCTGTAGGACACGTGACGTTCACTATAGTATAGTTACAATGATTATAATCTGTAGGACACGTAACGTTCACTATAGTATAGTTACAATGATTATAATCTGTAGGACACGTGACGTTCACTATGGTATAGTTACAATGATTATAATCTGTAGGACACCTAACGTTCACTATGCTATAGTTACAATGGTTATCATCTGTGGGACACGTAACGTTCACTATGCTATAGTTACATTGATTATCATCTGTAGGACACGTAACGTTCACTATGCTATAGTTACAATGATTATAATCTGTAGGACACGTGACGTTCACTATGCTATAGTTACAATGGTTATCATCTGTAGGACACGTAACGTTCACTATGCTATAGTTACAATGATCATAATCTGTAGGACACGTAACGTTCACTATGCTATAGTTACAATGGTTATCATCTGTAGGACATGTGACGTTCACTATAGTATAGTTACAATGGTTATCATCTGTAGGACACGTGACGTTCACTATGCTATAGTTACAATGATTATAATCTGTAGGACACGTAACGTTCACTATGTTATAGTTACAATGGTTATCATCTGTACTACACGTAACGTTCACTATAGTATAGTTACAATGATTATAATCTGTTGGACACGTAACGTTCACTATAGTATAGTTACAATGGTTATCATCTGTAGGACATGTAACGTTCACTATAGTATAGTTACAATGATTATAATCCGTAGGACACGTAACGTTCGCTATAGTATAGTTACAATGATTATAATCCGTAGGACACGTGACGTTCACTATGGTATAGTTACAATGATTATAATCTGTAGGACACGTAACGTTCACTATGCTATAATTACAATGATTATCATCTGTAGGACACGTAACGTTCACTATGCTATAGTTACAATGGTTATCATCTGTAGGACACGTAACGTTCACTATAGTATAGTTACATTGATTATCATCTGTAGGACACGTAACGTTCAATATGCTATAGTTACATTGATTATCATCTGTGGGACACGTAACGTTCACTATGCTATAGTTACAATGGTTATCATCTGTAGGACACGTAACGTTCACTATGCTATAGTTACAATGATTATCATCTGTAGGACACGTAACGTTCACTATGCTATAGTTACGATGGTTATCATCTGTAGGACACGTAACGTTCACTATGCTATAGTTACAATGGTTATCATCTGTAGGACACGTAACGTTCACTATGCTATAGTTACAATGGTTATCATCTGTAGGACACGTAACGTTCACTATGCTATAGTTACAATGGTTATCATCTGTAGGACACGTAACGTTCACTATGCTATAGATACAATGATCATAATCTGTAGGACACGTAACGTTCACTATGCTATAGTTACAATGGTTATCATCTGTAGGACACGTAACGTTCACTATGCTATAGTTACATTGATTATCATCTGTAGGACACGTAACGTTCACTATAGTATAGTTACAATGATTATCATCTGTAGGACACGTAACGTTCACTATAGTATAGTTACAATGGTTATCATCTGTAGGACACGTAACGTTCACTATAGTATAGTTACAATGATCATAATCTGTAGGACACGTAACGTTCACTATGCTATAGTTACAATGGTTATCATCTGTAGGACACGTAACGTTCACTATGCTATAGTTACAATGGTTATCATCTGTAGGACATGTGACGTTCACTATAGTATAGTTACAATGATTATAATCTGTAGGACACGTGACGTTCACTATGCTATAGTTACAATGATTATAATCTGTAGGACACGTAACGTTCACTATAGTATAGTTACAATGATTATAATCTGTAGGACACGTGACGTTCACTATAGTATAGTTACAATGATTATAATCTGTAGGACACGTGACGTTCACTATAGTATAGTTACAATGATTATAATCTGTAGGACACGTAACGTTCACTATAGTATAGTTACAATGATTATAATCTGTAGGACACGTGACGTTCACTATGGTATAGTTACAATGATTATAATCTGTAGGACACCTAACGTTCACTATGCTATAGTTACAATGGTTATCATCTGTGGGACACGTAACGTTCACTATGCTATAGTTACATTGATTATCATCTGTAGGACACGTAACGTTCACTATGCTATAGTTACAATGATTATAATCTGTAGGACACGTGACGTTCACTATGCTATAGTTACAATGGTTATCATCTGTAGGACACGTAACGTTCACTATGCTATAGTTACAATGATCATAATCTGTAGGACACGTAACGTTCACTATGCTATAGTTACAATGGTTATCATCTGTAGGACATGTGACGTTCACTATAGTATAGTTACAATGGTTATCATCTGTAGGACACGTGACGTTCACTATGCTATAGTTACAATGATTATAATCTGTAGGACACGTAACGTTCACTATGTTATAGTTACAATGGTTATCATCTGTACTACACGTAACGTTCACTATAGTATAGTTACAATGATTATAATCTGTTGGACACGTAACGTTCACTATAGTATAGTTACAATGGTTATCATCTGTAGGACATGTAACGTTCACTATAGTATAGTTACAATGATTATAATCCGTAGGACACGTAACGTTCGCTATAGTATAGTTACAATGATTATAATCCGTAGGACACGTGACGTTCACTATGGTATAGTTACAATGATTATAATCTGTAGGACACGTAACGTTCACTATGCTATAATTACAATGATTATCATCTGTAGGACACGTAACGTTCACTATGCTATAGTTACAATGGTTATCATCTGTAGGACACGTAACGTTCACTATAGTATAGTTACATTGATTATCATCTGTAGGACACGTAACGTTCAATATGCTATAGTTACATTGATTATCATCTGTGGGACACGTAACGTTCACTATGCTATAGTTACAATGGTTATCATCTGTAGGACACGTAACGTTCACTATGCTATAGTTACAATGATTATCATCTGTAGGACACGTAACGTTCACTATGCTATAGTTACGATGGTTATCATCTGTAGGACACGTAACGTTCACTATGCTATAGTTACAATGGTTATCATCTGTAGGACACGTAACGTTCACTATGCTATAGTTACAATGGTTATCATCTGTAGGACACGTAACGTTCACTATGCTATAGTTACAATGGTTATCATCTGTAGGACACGTAACGTTCACTATGCTATAGTTACAATGATCATAATCTGTAGGACACGTAACGTTCACTATGCTATAGTTACAATGGTTATCATCTGTAGGACACGTAACGTTCACTATGCTATAGTTACATTGATTATCATCTGTAGGACACGTAACGTTCACTATAGTATAGTTACAATGATTATCATCTGTAGGACACGTAACGTTCACTATAGTATAGTTACAATGGTTATCATCTGTAGGACACGTAACGTTCACTATAGTATAGTTACAATGATCATAATCTGTAGGACACGTAACGTTCACTATGCTATAGTTACAATGGTTATCATCTGTAGGACACGTAACGTTCACTATGCTATAGTTACAATGGTTATCATCTGTAGGACATGTGACGTTCACTATAGTATAGTTACAATGATTATAATCTGTAGGACACGTGACGATCACTATGCTATAGTTACAATGATTATAATTTGTAGGACACGTAACGTTCACTATAGTATAGTTACAATGATTATAATCTGTAGGACACGTGACGTTCACTATAGTATAGTTACAATGATTATAATCTGTAGGACACGTGACGTTCACTATAGTATAGTTACAATGATTATAATCTGTAGGACACGTAACGTTCACTATAGTATAGTTACAATGATTATAATCTGTAGGACACGTGACGTTCACTATGGTATAGTTACAATGATTATAATCTGTAGGACACCTAACGTTCACTATGCTATAGTTACAATGGTTATCATCTGTGGGACACGTAACGTTCACTATGCTATAGTTACATTGATTATCATCTGTAGGACACGTAACGTTCACTATGCTATAGTTACAATGGTTATCATCTGTAGGACACGTAACGTTCACTATGCTATAGTTACAATGATCATAATCTGTAGGACACGTAACGTTCACTATGCTATAGTTACAATGGTTATCATCTGTAGGACACGTAACGTTCACTATGCTATAGTTACATTGATTATCATCTGTAGGACACGTAACGTTCACTATAGTATAGTTACAATGATTATCATCTGTAGGACACGTAACGTTCACTATAGTATAGTTACAATGGTTATCATCTGTAGGACACGTAACGTTCACTATAGTATAGTTACAATGATCATAATCTGTAGGACACGTAACGTTCACTATGCTATAGTTACAATGGTTATCATCTGTAGGACACGTAACGTTCACTATGCTATAGTTACAATGGTTATCATCTGTAGGACATGTGACGTTCACTATAGTATAGTTACAATGATTATAATCTGTAGGACACGTGACGTTCACTATGCTATAGTTACAATGATTATAATCTGTAGGACACGTAACGTTCACTATAGTATAGTTACAATGATTATAATCTGTAGGACACGTGACGTTCACTATAGTATAGTTACAATGATTATAATCTGTAGGACACGTGACGTTCACTATAGTATAGTTACAATGATTATAATCTGTAGGACACGTAACGTTCACTATAGTATAGTTACAATGATTATAATCTGTAGGACACGTGACGTTCACTATGGTATAGTTACAATGATTATAATCTGTAGGACACCTAACGTTCACTATGCTATAGTTACAATGGTTATCATCTGTGGGACACGTAACGTTCACTATGCTATAGTTACATTGATTATCATCTGTAGGACACGTAACGTTCACTATGCTATAGTTACAATGATTATAATCTGTAGGACACGTGACGTTCACTATGCTATAGTTACAATGGTTATCATCTGTAGGACACGTAACGTTCACTATGCTATAGTTACAATGATCATAATCTGTAGGACACGTAACGTTCACTATGCTATAGTTACAATGGTTATCATCTGTAGGACATGTGACGTTCACTATAGTATAGTTACAATGGTTATCATCTGTAGGACACGTGACGTTCACTATGCTATAGTTACAATGATTATAATCTGTAGGACACGTAACGTTCACTATGTTATAGTTACAATGGTTATCATCTGTACTACACGTAACGTTCACTATAGTATAGTTACAATGATTATAATCTGTTGGACACGTAACGTTCACTATAGTATAGTTACAATGGTTATCATCTGTAGGACATGTAACGTTCACTATAGTATAGTTACAATGATTATAATCTGTTGGACACGTAACGTTCACTATAGTATAGTTACAATGATTATAATCTGTAGGACACGTAACGTTCGCTATGCTATAGTTACAATGATTATAATCTGTAGGACACGTGACGTTCACTATGCTATAGTTACAATGATTATAATCTGTAGGACACGTAACGTTCACTATAGTATAGTTACAATGATTATAATCTGTACGACACGTAACGTTCACTATGCTATAGTTACAATGATTATAATCTGTAGGACACGTGACGTTCACTATGCTATAGTTACAATGATTATAATCTGTAGGACACGTAACGTTCACTATGCTATAGTTACCATGATTGTTGATTAAATATTGTTTAACGCCCCGCTCGAAAATATTTCACTCATATGGAGACGTCACCATTACCGGTGAAGGGCTGCAAAATTTAGGCCTATGCTCGGCGTTTATGGCCTTTGAGCAGGGAGGGATCTTTAACGTGCCACACCTGCTGTGACACGGGGACTTGGATTTTTCGGTCTCGTCCGAAGGACCGACCCATTTAGTCGCCTCTTACGACAAGCTAGGGTCCTGAGGATCTATTCTAACATCCCGGATCCCTACAGGGAGTTACAATGATTATAATCTGTAGGACACGTAACGTTCACTATAGTATAGTTACAATGATTATAATCTGCAGGACACGTAACGTTCACTATGCTATAGTTACAATGGTTATCATCTGTAGGACACGTAACGTTCACTATAGTATAGTTACAATGATTATAATCTGTAGGACACGTGACGTTCACTATAGTATAGTTACAATGATTATAATCTGCAGGACATGTAACGTTCACTATAGTATAGTTACAATGACCATAATCTGTAGGACACATAACGTTCACTATAGTATAGTTACAATGATTATAATCTGTAGGACACGTGACGTTCACTATAGTATAGTTACAATGACCATAATCTGTAGGACACGTAACGTTCACTATAGTATAGTTACAATGATTATAATCTGTAGGACACGTAACGTTCACTATAGTATAGTTACAATGATTATAATCTGTAGGACATGTAACGTTCACTATAGTATAGTTACAATGATTATCATCTGTAGGACACGTAACGTTCACTATAGTATAGTTACAATGATTATAATCTGTAGGACACCTAACGTTCACTATAGTATAGTTACAATGATTATAATCTGTAGGACATGTGACGTTCACTATAGTATAGTTACAATGATTATAATCTGTAGGACATGTGACGTTCACTATAGTATAGTTACAATGATTATAATCTGTAGGACATGTGACGTTCACTATAGTATAGTTACAATGATTATAATTTGTAGGACACGTAACGTTCACTATAGTATCGGAATATTTTGCGTTACATATTGCACACTATCTGAAATTCCCTGCAGCTGATAATCATTGTAGTTATACTATAGTGTTTGTTTGTTTTACGTCCCGTCGAGAATTTTTCACTCATATTGAGACGTCCCCAGCTGTAGGTTACGAAGCAAACGCTCTAACCATTGAGCTACCGCGACCGGTTGAGTTGAGAATACTGAAGAAATTAGAGCTTATATAAAAGTTCGCACAAAACTCAGTCATTCGGCAGATTTTTACTGCATTGGGAGAAGTTCATAGTTCTGATATGTTATTTTGCGAAACAGTTCGTAGGTGGAGAAAGATTTCTGATTGGCAGAGAGTCAGTCAAAGATGCAACAAAATCTGACCAACATGCGACTGTAACAGGCAAGGGAAATGTCTCAAAAATCAGGGAAATAATTGAAAGTGATGGCAGATACACGATACGTGATATTACCAAAGGTATTATCGCTATCGCGGGTGCAATTCATTTTTTTTTCTTTGCTTTCCGCCACACTCAACAATTTTTCAGTTATCTGGTGGCGTCCAGTTTTTGTTGGTGGAGGAGAGAACCCAGATACAATGTACCTGGGAAGAGACCACCGACCTTCCGCAAGTAAACTGGCAAACTTGCTCACATAACGCCGCGGCCGAGATTCGAACACGCGCCGACAGAGGTGAGAGGCTTTGTGATTTTGAGTCCGATGCTCTAACCACTCGGCCACGGAGGCCCCGCAATTCATTTTGAAGCGTATTTTGAAAGTATGAAAGATTTCTGTCAGATGGATACCGCATATATTGACAGATGACCAATAACGGGTTCGAGTACAAACTGCTAAGTAATTGCTCAAAATGTTTCCCAAATTCAATAAGACAATTTGCAAACATTGTTATTGGTGAAGAAACACGAGTTCACTATTTCGAACCAGTAAGAAAAATTGGAAACAAAATATGGCTAACTAAACACAGTAGAAAGCCTGTAGCTGCCAAAAGAACCATAAGCACAAAGAAGGTTCTTTATTGCATATTCTTCTCATGTGATGGTATAGTCGTACAAATTCCGGTTACAGGTCGGTATTACCGAGATGTTATAATAGGAAAACTCAAGAAATATCATAAACCACGCCCTGTGTTAGGATTTAGGTATATTCGTCCAATTCATGATAATGCTCCATCACATACATCTGAGCCTCTGAAGCAATTTGTGAAGTCGGATAAGTTTCCCGTCGTGTCACACCCACCATACTCTCCAGATCTAGCTTTCGTCCTTTTTTCAAAACTGGTGACGTCTCAATATGAGTGAAAAATTATCGACGGGACGATAAAACAAACAAACAATCAATCAATAATTTTTCAAAACTTAAAAGTTCTTATCTGGTTCGTTACAAGTGCCGCCAAGCTCTTGACTCCGCCATCAGTCAGTGCCTCAGAGGTCTACCTAAATCAATGTACCGTGACGAATTTCAGAATTGAAATTATTTATTCCAAACCGCGAAAAATACTTTGAAGGGGTGTAATGCTCATTTCACTATTTGAGTCGAATACTTTTGAAATATCGTATAATTCACACTCATATCGAACAAAATCTACTTGCGACCACGTGCATACTGGCGTGTCATTCATCAATATGATCAAGTTTTAAATGTTTCTTTCTAGCAAGAATCTGCTGGCTGCACAAATTATCCCTGTGTAATGGACGGAGGTTCTCTTTCCTGCGGATATTTCCAGATCAAGGAGAACTACTGGATAGACTGTGGTCGACCTGGAGGTGGTAAGAAAATCTCTTCACTGCATCAACATACCTGTCTCCCATACTGATAGTCCGTCGGATGGGACGTTAAAGGGTGCCCGAGTCAAGGACTACAACCCCCTTGGCGCGTAAAAGATCGTTTCCTTAATTTTCGAAATAACCAACCATATTTCAGTTGTTTCATCGTAAAATGGCTGAAATATCGCCAACATGGCGTAAAACCCGAATCACTTAATCAATCAATCAAACCCATACTGATATCCTGCAAACACGTGCATATCACGTGGAATATATTATTCGTGTATTTCTAAGTGTTACTTGCATATTTTCTGCTGAAATCTTGAATACATTGTGATTATCGTGAAGTTCTTATTTTTGTCTACAGTTTACCAAAAGCAAAGTTACACTCAAGTAAAAAAGCTTAATCCGTGCTTTATATGAACTTGAAATAAAGGACACTACAGAATCTGACGTGTCTGCTTCATATTTGGTTGATTGATTGATTATTTATTGCTTTCCGCCACACTCAACAATTTTTCAGTTATTTGGTGGCGTCCAGTTTTTGCTTCATATTTGGATATTTTACTTAATATTGACTCTAATGGCAGACGGACAACTACATTGTATGACAAGCGTGATGACTTCAACTTTGCAATCATCAACTTCCCATATCTATGTAGTAATATACCATTTTCGCCTGCTTATGGTGTGTATATCTCCCAGTTGATTCGATACGCGAGAGCATGCCATGCATATGAGAATTTTTTAAAGCGAGGTCAACTACTGACAAAAAAATTGACATTGCAGGGTTATAACGAATCTCGTTTGAAGTCATCATTTTGCAAATTTTACAGTCGCTATAATGACCTTGTTTGTGATTACAAAGTGTCTCTGGGACATATGTTGAATGATTTGTTTCATACCCTTTGTTAGACTGTTATTTTTCATACTAACTGTCAGTACGGGTAATCCAGTATACCTAATTTCGACTAAGGGCTCACGACGGGTGTGACCGGTCAGCAGAGGATGCTTACTCCTCCATTCGATATATATATAAACACACAGTCCACAATATTACGTGAAATCCCCCGTACATCGATAGTTCTGCTGCCATTTTCATTGAAATATACATGTTTTTTAATTTCTCTCTTCATTTTGTATCTATATAATAGATTCAATAAGTTTTGGTATAAGTGTGAGTGCTGTTGGTTTATAATGCTTGAGAGAGAGAGAGAGAGAGAGAGAGAGAGAGAGAGAGAGAGAGAGAGAAAGAGAGAATATACTTTAAACACAACATGATGCTAAACATTTCAAGGAATACATGGAAAACACCTCTAAGTACGGTGAGCTAAAAAGGTAATGTCGAGATGTATGATGATTCAGTAATTCTTCTGAGAATTTACTTTATTTGTTTTATTTATGATTCTGCTAGGTTGGAAAGCGTGCGCTAGGAATTATAACTGCTCAGTTAGGTGTGTTCGTGCTTACATGAACCGCTACATCGGGAATAGTGGATGTGCACGGAACTGCAAGAGCTACGCAAGAATTCACAATGGCGGACCAACAGGCTGCATCAAATCGTCTACGCTGAACTACTGGTATAACGTGAGGAATCATGGGTGCGATGAAACGTCCTGAGCTGCCGGAAATGTGCAGTCCTTTGTTACATTACTGATCGTGAATAAAATAATTAATCATCATCATGTCGTTCGTTATAGTCTGTATGTTGAGGCAAACGAACCACCTCTAGATCTACGTAGAATAAAACTTACCTTACAATACGTTGTTAAATTAAAAGCTAACAATGACAATCCTGCATTTAACTGCGTTCTCCACCCACAGTTTGAAGATTTGTATGAAAAAACTAAGACCTGTATAAAACCAATTGGTCTCCGAGTCAAAAACATTTACATGATTCTGACTTACCTGTGGACATCATAAAACCCTCATCACTTTCAGAAATACCACCCTGGAAATTACTAAAACGCAAAGTGGACACTTCACTTTCTGAATATAAAAAATCTGAAACAAATTCCGCTATTTTCAAACAAAAGTTATCTGAACTAAAACAATCTAAACATTCTACAACTGATATTTATACAGACGGTTCCAAAGATCAAAATAAAGTTGCTGCTGCTGCAGTAATCAATAACAATTTGTTCTCAGCAAGACTCCCAAATGAAGCAACAATTTTTACCGCTGAAGCAAAGGCTATCCAACTTGCGTTAGAGTATATTAAAATTTCTAAGGACAAATACTTCACTATATTCTCAGACTCCCTATCTTGTCTACAGTCTATAAGTAATATGAATATTGATCATCCATATATTTTAGACATTCTAAACCAGTATTATCTTCTAACTAAACAAAATAAAATAGTTGAGTTCTGCTGGATTCCTAGTCATATTTGTATCCATGGTAACAACAAAGCAGACAAAGAGGCAAAGAATGCACTACAAAGCGATATTGTACATTTTAAAATTCCTTACACAGATTTGAAATGTAACATAAAACTATATGTAAATGATCGTCGGTGTCAGACTTTGAACAGTTTTAAAACGCAATTAAAAACATATCTTTTTAGACTCGCTTATTATTAAATGTCTCAATTTTAATCATTTTCACTTTTACTTAATTTCAAAAAAAAAAAAAAAAAAAAAATAAAATCATTTACTTCTAGTACTATGTAACCTGTCTTTTAAAAATTAGTATTTATGTAACCTGTCTTATGATATTTATGATGTACAGCGCTTTAGAGCGATTATTTTGATCGAATAGGGCGCTATATAAAATGATTATTATTTATTTATTTATTTATCTTTGGCAAATATATTGGGATTTCTGTGACAGAAGTAAACTGTATTCTATTCAAAACAAAGTAAACAAATCGTGTAACATTGTAATGAAACGCCAGGACGAAGTTATTATTTCAAGAATTCGCATCGGACATTCAAAATTGACACAATCTTATTTATTAAACAGAGAACTTCAACCTGAATGTATATCTTGTAACTGTCCATTAACTATACAACACATTCTTTTGGAATGTAGTGATTTTACACCCAAACGAAATAGATTTTTTAATAATGTGCAATCAATGTATCAACTTTTTTCAAATATTGAGTATCATCTTATTATAAAATATTTACAAGAATGCGACTTTTACAGAAAAATTTGATCCTTTACAATATAACCTATTCATATACACAAAATGATATATATTTTTACCTGTTTACGATTTTTAACTTTTAAGTCCGTCGGATGGGACTTTAAAGGGTGCCCCGTGTCAAGGACTACAACCCCCTTGGCACGTAAAAGATCGTTTCCTTGATTTTCGAAAAAGAGTAGGCTCACTGAGGGCCGTCAGGGAAACTTCAGCTCTCAAAACCAATCATGTTTCAGTTGTTTAATCGCCGTAACATGGCTGAAATATTGCCAACATGGCGTAAAACCCCAATCAATCAATCAATCAATCAATCAATCGTTAGCATTCAAGGGCTCTCACTACTGGGTTCGGTATTGGGGTCCAAGAAATACGTGCTTGTTATTCCTTCGCTGAAACCCAATATTAGAAGTGACTTAAATGAACTGGGACTAGTAATGCTTTTAATTCATATTCAGGTGAGCGATAAGGCCTGTGGGGATCTGTTTTAAATGATTATACGACATTGTATATGGTCTTGTAATAGAGTATGGCATACTTATAAATTGACACATTTCGCCGATAAACCCCGAAACTCTTAGTCTGGAGTCACTGTTTGCATCTTTAATATTGTTTCATATGTTTGTTTGTTTGACGTCCTGTCGAGAATTTTTCACTCATAATGAGACGTCACCAGCTGTAGGTGAAGTACCACAAATTTAGACCTATGCTTAGCGCTCAGGGCCGTAGCAGTGAGGGTTCTTTAACGTGCCAACGCCTACCGTGACACGGGACCTCCGTTTTTAAGGTCGTATGAAAAGGTGAAGATAACGAACAGTGATCAATGTCTTAACTCTTATAAGAAATACAAGATAATATGTTGGGCAAACACGGACCCTTGGACATACCTGAGTTGGTATCAGGTGCTAGGAGAAGGAAGCATAACCGTTCACACCCGCCGTGAGCCCTATATCTTGATCAGCTATACGGAGTAATCCGTAGTCAGAATCAGTGTGCCAAGAACGGCTTGACAATTGGTATGAAACGCATCAGACAGCATTTGATACAATGACATGCGATTCATTAAATGAAAATTAAATAACTAGATATTGGAATTAAGTCAGAAATTCCTATAATAATCAAAGAATATCAACAAGTACACTGAAGAGAAAACTGAAATGTAGCTCTCATTCTACTAGTTGATTTCGTGAACTTCGACTGTGAAAAACGTGAAAATAATGAACAACGATCGAACTCTTAAATCCTCGAAAAGTGATGTTTGTTTGTTTTACGTCCCGTCGAGAATTTTTCACTCATATTGAGACGTCACCAGCTGTAGGTAAAGTACCACAAATTTAGACCTATGTGTAGAGCTCAGGGCCGTAGCAGTGAGGGTTCTTTAACGTGCCAACGCCTACCGTGACACAGGACCTCCGTTTTTAAGGTCATATCCGAAAGACCCGTGATTCTCACTTCTAAATTCCGAGCGTTTAGCTTAGGAGCAATTATTACCTATTTAGGGGGCCTCCGTGGCCGAGTGGTTAGAGCATCGGGCTCAAAATCACAAAGCCTCTCACCTCTGTCGGCGCGTGTTCGAATCTCGGCCGCGGCGTTATGTGAGCAAGTTTGCCAGTTTACTTGCGGAAGGTCGGTGGTCTCTTCCCAGGTACATTGTATCTGGGTTCTCTCCTCCACCAACAAAAACTGGACGCCACCAGATAACTGACAAATTGTTGAGTGTGGCGGAAAGCAATAAATAATCAATCAATCAATGATTACCTATTTTTCGTCTTAGGTTTGACGCGGCCATGGCACAAGCGGGGCTCGAACTCACGACCTCCCAGTTAGGAAGCGAACGCTCCAACCACTGAGCTACCGCGACCGGTAAAAGAACAGTGACCAATCTTATCCTATAAAGAATATATAATTAATTGTAATTAATAGTAATTAGTAACACGGACCCTGGACACACCAGATATGAGATAAGATGCCTAGGACTAAGAAACTCCTGTCAACCGGTCCCGTACTCCGTGAGTCCTATATCAAATAAACGGACTAATCCTAGTCAAAATCAGTGTGTGTAGATTAATCTAACAATTGGTATAATACAAGTCAGACAGCATTTGACCCAATGACAAGTTGTACTGGCAAACTAGATCATTATAACGACTATCACATTTGCGAAATATTGACTTTAAACGAGACTGTTAAACCCCATGTAACATCAACAAGCTAGACAGCGGAGGGGGTGTTCGTTCCCTTTAAATGTGCAGGTAAATGTTGTGACTATTCGTTGTCTTGCAGGAGATGTGAAAATGGACCGAGGGCATCAGTAAATAAACGTAATATTTTAATCACATTTTTTTTTCTCATGAGACATTTTTTCCTTGAAAGGCACATGTTTTTCAGCTACTTGAGATAATTGCAATGATTCCGAATACTAAATATGTCTATAAGAAAATCTGGTGTCGAATATATTCTTAATTACCTGATTATAATATCCTTAAATTAACAACATAAAATTGTTACCGCACGATGCGAACAACTCGTGTATGGAATCTGAATTAATATTGTGTAAATGAAAGACATTATGTAGTAAGGATAATGGTATATCAGCGATGTGGTTTCTTAACGATCCTTCTACACTCTTCGTACGGTTGCCGCATATTTAATGTATTTTTTCTTTTAATGCTTTCCATTCACGAAAACAAATGTTTATATATTAAAAGGTAATTAACTAAATCAACTATTAATAAACGCAATGCAATTTCTTCACATAATAAAAATGCTATCATTGATTTTATGTTGTTTAACGCCCCACTTAAGAAATTTTCACTCACATGGAGACGCCACCGTTACTGGTGAAAGACTGCAAAATTTAGACCTACCCTCGGCGATTACGGCCTATGGCCAAGGAGGGATCTTTATCGTGCCACACGTGCTCAGGCCCGTAGGAAGCAATTTCACTTGGGGGGGGGGGGGGGCGGCACCACACCAAAGTAATTTACAACAAAATCATTAGTAAAAAAAAAGATAACTGCATAAATTGAGGTATACGTCATGTACATCAATCTAATATAATTATGTACATAGAATCAAATTAGTTTCACCGGTCGCGATAGCTTAGTGCTTAGAGCGTTCGCTTCGTAACCGGGAGGTCGTGAGTTCGAGCCCCGCTCGTGCCATGTCCTCGTCAAACCTAAGACGTAAAAATAGGTAGTGATTGCTCCTTCGCCAAACGCTCGGCATTTAGAAGTGAGAATCACGGGTCTTTCGGATATGAGCTTAAAAACGGAGGTCCCGTGTCACGGTAGGCATTACACGTTAAAGAACCCTCACTGCTACGGCCCTGAGCGCTAAGCATAGGTCTAAATTTGTGGTACTTCACCTACAGCTGGTGACGTCTCCATATGAGCGAAAAATTCTCGACGGGACGTAAAACAAACAAACATCTAATTAGTTTCACCGGTCGCGGTAGCTAAGTGTTTAGAGCGTTCGCTTCGTAAACCGGGAGGTCGTGAGTTCGAACCCCGCTCGTGCCATGGCCTCGTCAAACCTAAGACGTAAAAATAGGTAGTGATTGCCACTTCGCCAAACGCTCGGCATTTAGTGTAAATATTACGAGATCTCTGAGTGGTTAAACATATCGCTGAACATGAATGTTTAAAAGGTCACTGGATTTGACCTTCGTATGCGGTTTAACGTGCCAACGCCTACCTCCGTTTTTAAGGTCATATCCGAAAGACCCGTGATTCTCACTTCTGAATGCCGAGCGTTTGGTGAAGGAGCAATCACTACCTATTTTTCGTCTTAGGTTTGACGCGGCCATGGCACGAGCGGGGCTCGAACTCACGACCTCCCGGTTACGAAGCGAACGCTCTAACCACTGAACTACCGCGACCGGTCTAAATTTGTGGTAGTTTATCTGCAGTTGGTGACGTCTCAATATGAGTGAAAAATTCTCGACGGGACGTAAAACAAACAATAAGCGAATTGTACTGAGCCTGCCCCACGGAAATCCTATCCGATATAGTATGTCAACACGAATAAGGTAAGGATCCAGTTACTTCAACTTGCATAAAATATCACAAATTGAGTTAAACGATCTTTATGCAATGGTGAAAATAACGAATACTGATTAATTTCGTAACTCCTACAAAGGATACAAAAAGAATGTAATTCCTATAAAGGATACAAAATAAAAAGTAGGAAAAAATAGACCCTTGGGAATACTAGGGGTGGGATCAGGTGCCAAGGAGGAGTAAGCATCCTCTGTCGACAGGTCTCGATACAAACGAGTTTCAGTATCCTGTGAGATTGGCATTTCCTTGTAGATCGTGGGTCACATTTATATGTCTCAGTAAATCCGCGCGGTAATAATTTCAGGTATTTTTATTTGTTTTTAAAATTTACTTCATAATTTCTAGTATTTCTTTATAGTCCGTAGAGTTACACATGTCAAATTTTGGCGTGTTTTAAATATTACATAGATGTGTATCATGCATATGTAAATACTTCATATCTGTGTTATTTACTTAATTAACACCTCGCTTTATGCAAAGTCCGTGCTTAGACTTATATTATTTTTTTTTTTAGAACTTTTACACTAGTATTCAAGTGTGTGAAAATGTGAATATAACGAATCAGTAATCAATCTCATAAATTCTATCAAATCGAAAACGGCACATCACAGACCACTGGGAGCATTAGAGGTGATTTCAGGTGCCTTAGAGGAGTAAGTATCCCCTGTTAACCGGCCACACCGTCAGCCCCCTTATCTTGGTCAGGTAAACGAAGCAATCCATAGTGGACTCGGTATATAAAGAACGGCGTAAAAATAGGGATGAAAGACAACAAACACCATTTTCAAGGCCTCGATGAAGGGTGTATCCTGCGAGAAAAGATCACTGTCGTTAGGGTAGGCCAGAGTATTTGTTATACTACTAGTGTTACCCAAAACGATTTCTTGCAATCATTTTCTCGCTTTTATTTACGTGAGCATTATGATATTCAATTTATAAGGGTCATATTTAATATCTCATAAATGGATGGTGGAATTTTAGTAATTATGTCATCATTTTAAAAGGTTTACTAAATAAAAATAATTGATCATAGAAAGTTACAAAATTTTGATTACTGCTTGATGTATATCATATCGAATGGCGAAGTAAACAATGTGTAAATCGTAATCATAAATCCCCAAGACATATACAAGTTCGAGTGTAGGGCAACACGGACCTCCGACAAAGCGAAGGTAGGACCAGGTGCAATGGAGGAGTAAGCATCCTCTGCTGACCGGTCACACCCGCCGTGAGCCCTATATCTTGGTCAGCTAAACGGAGTAATCCGTAGTCAGAATCAGTGTGCCAAGAACGGCTTGACAATTGGTATGAAACGCATCAGACAGCATTTGATACAATGACATGCGATTCATTAAATGAAAATTAAATAACTAGATATTGGAATTAAGTCAGAAATTCCTATAATAATCAAAGAATATCAACAAGTACACTGAAGAGAAAACTGAAATGTAGGTCTCATTCTACTAGTTGATTTCGTGAACTTCGACTGTGAAAAACGTGAAAATGATGAACAACGATCGAACTCTTAAATCCTCGAAAAGTGATGTTTGTTTGTTTTACGTCCCGTCGAGAATTTTTCACTCATATTGAGACGTCACCAGCTGTACGTAAAGTACCACAAATAGACCTATGTGTAGAGCTCAGGGCCGTAGCAGTGAGGGTTCTTTAACGTGCCAACGCCTACCGTGACACAGGACCTCCGTTTTTAAGGTCATATCCGAAAGACCCGTGATTCTCACTTCTAAATTCCGAGCGTTTAGCTTAGGAGCAATCATTACCTATTTAGGGGGCCTCCGTGGCCGAGTGGTTAGAGCATCGGGCTCAAAATCACAAAGCCTCTCACCTCTGTCGGCGCGTGTTCGAATCTCGGCCGCGGCGTTATGTGAGCAAGTTTGCCAGTTTACTTGCGGAAGGTCGGTGGTCTCTTCCCAGGTACATTGTATCTGGGTTCTCTCCTCCACCAACAAAAACTGGACGCCACCAGATAACTGACAAATTGTTGAGTGTGGCGGAAAGCAATAAATAATCAATCAATCAATGATTACCTATTTTTCGTCTTAGGTTTGACGCGGCCATGGCACAAGCGGGGCTCGAACTCACGACCTCCCGGTTAGGAAGCGAACGCTCCAACCACTGAGCTACCGCGACCGGTAAAAGAACAGTCACCAATCTTATCCTATAAAGAATATATAATTAATTGTAATTAATAGTAATTAGTAACACGGACCCTGGACACACCAGATATGAGATAAGATGCCTAGGACTAAGAAACTCCTGTCAACCGGTCCCGTACTCCGTGAGTCCTATATCAAATAAACGGACTAATCCTAGTCAAAATCAGTGTGTGTAGATTAATCTAACAATTGGTATAATACAAGTCAGACAGCATTTGACCCAATGACAAGTTGTACTGGCAAACTAGATCATTATAACGACTATCACATTTGCGAAATATTGACTTTAAACGAGACTGTTAAACCCCATGTAACATCAACAAGCTAGACAGCGGAGGGGGTGTTCGTTCCCTTTAAATGTGCAGGTAAATGTTGTGACTATTCGTTGTCTTGCAGGAGATGTGAAAATGGACCGAGGGCATCAGTAAATAAACGTAATATTTTAATCACATTTTTTTTTCTCATGAGACATTTTTTCCTTGAAAGGCACATGTTTTTCAGCTACTTGAGATAATTGCAATGATTCCGAATACTAAATATGTCTATAAGAAAATCTGGTGTCGAATATATTCTTAATTACCTGATTATAATATCCTTAAATTAACAACATAAAATTGTTACCGCACGATGCGAACAACTCGTGTATGGAATCTGAATTAATATTGTGTAAATGAAAGACATTATGTAGTAAGGATAATGGTATATCAGCGATGTGGTTTCTTAACGATCCTTCTACACTCTTCGTACGGTTGCCGCATATTTAATGTATTTTTTCTTTTAATGCTTTCCATTCACGAAAACAAATGTTTATATATTAAAAGGTAATTAACTAAATCAACTATTAATAAACGCAATGCAATTTCTTCACATAATAAAAATGTTATCATTGATTTTATGTTGTTTAACGCCCCACTTAAGAAATTTTCACTCACATGGAGACGCCACCGTTACTGGTGAAAGACTGCAAAATTTAGACCTACCCTCGGCGATTACGGCCTATGGCCAAGGAGGGATCTTTATCGTGCCACACGTGCTCAGGCCCGTAGGAAGCAATTTCACTTGGGGGGGGGGGGGGGGGGGGCGGCACCACACCAAAGTAATTTACAACAAAATCATTAGTAAAAAAAAAAAGATAACTGCATAAATTGAGGTATACGTCATGTATATCAATCTAATATAATTATGTACATAGAATCAAATTAGTTTCACCGGTCGCGATAGCTCAGTGCTTAGAGCGTTCGCTTCGTAACCGGGAGGTCGTGAGTTCAAGCCCCGCTCGTGCCATGTCCTCGTCAAACCTAAGACGTAAAAATAGGTAGTGATTGCTCCTTCACCAAACGCTCGGCATTCAGAAGTGAGAATCACGGGTCTTTCGGATATGACCTTAAAAACGGAGGTAGGCGTTGGCACGTTAAACCGCATACGAAGGTCAAATCCAGTGACCTTTTAAACATTCATGTTCAGCGATATGTTTAACCACTCAGAGATCTCGTAATATTTACACTAAATGCCGAGCGTTTGGCGAAGTGGCAATCACTACCTATTTTTACGTCTTAGGTTTGACGAGGCCATGGCAGGAGCGGGGTTCGAACTCACGACCTCCCGGTTTACGAAGCGAACGCTCTAACCACTTAGCTACCGCGACCGGTGAAACCTACCTATTTTTCGTCTTAGGTTTGACGCGGCCATGGCACGAGCGGGGCTCGAACCCACGACCTCCCGGTTACGAAGCGAACGCTCTAACTACTGAACTACCGCGACCGGTCTAAATTTGTGGTAGTTTATCTGCAGTTGGTGACGTCTCAATATGAGTGAAAAATTCTCGACGGGACGTAAAACAAACAATAAGCGAATTGTACTGAGCCTGCCCCACGGAAATCCTATCCGATATAGTATGTCAACACGAATAAGGTAAGGATCCAGTTACTTCAACTTGCATAAAATATCACAAATTGAGTTAAACGATCTTTATGCAATGGTGAAAATAACGAATACTGATTAATTTCGTAACTCCTACAAAGGATACAAAAAGAATGTAATTCCTATAAAGGATACAAGATAAAAAGTAGGAAAAAATAGACCCTTGGGAATACTAGGGGTGGGATCAGGTGCCAAGGAGGAGTAAGCATCCTCTGTCGACAGGCCTCGATACAAACGAGTTTCAGTATCCTGTGAGATTGGCATTTCCTTGTAGATCGTGGGTCACATTTATATATCTCAGGTAAATCCGCGCGGTAATAATTTCAGGTATTTTTATTTGTTTTTAAAATTTACTTCATAATTTCTAGTATTTCTTTATAGTCCGTAGAGTTACACATGTCAAATTTTGGCGTGTTTTAAATATTACATAGATGTGTACCATGCATATGTAAATACTTCATATCTGTGTTATTTACTTAATTAACACCTCGCTTTATGCAAAGTCCGTGCTTAGACTTATATTATTTTTTTTTTAAGAACTTTTACACTAGTATTCAAGTGTGTGAAAATGTGAATATAACGAATCAGTAATCAATCTCATAAATTCTATCAAATCGAAAACGGCACATCACAGACCACTGGGAGCATTAGAGGTGATTTCAGGTGCCTTAGAGGAGTAAGTATCCCCTGTTAACCGGCCACACCGTCAGCCCCCTTATCTTGGTCAGGTAAACGAAGCAATCCATAGTGAACTCGGTATATAAAGAACGGCGTAAAAATAGGGATGAAAGACAACAAACACCATTTTCAAGGCCTGCGAGAAAAGATCACTGTCGTTAGGGTAGGTCGGAGTATTTGTTATACTACTAGTGTTACCAAAAACGATTTCTTGCAATCATTTTCTCGCTTTTATTTACGTGAGCATTATGATATTCAATTTATAAGGGTCATATTTAATATCTCATAAATGGATGGTGGAATTTTAATAATTATGTCATCATTTTAAATGGTTTACCAAATAAAAATAATTGATCATAGAAAGTTACAAAATTTTGATTACTGCTTGATGTATATCATATCGAATGGCGAAGTAAACAATGTGTAAATCGTAATCATAAATCCCCAAGACATATACAAGTTCGAGTGTAGGGCAACACGGACCTCCGACAAAGCGAAGGTAGGACCAGGTGCAATGGAGGAGTAAGCATCCTCTGCTGACCGGTCACACCCGCCGTGAGCCCTTAGTCGAAATTAGGTAAACGGGATTGCCCGTAGTCAAAGTTAGTATGAAAAATGACATCTAACAAAGGGTATGAAACAAATCATTCAACAAATTTATCAGAGACACTTTGTAATCGCAAACAAGGTCATTATAGCGACCGAAAAATTTGCGAATGATGACTTCAAACGAGATTAGTTATAACCCTGCAACGTTATCTTTTTTGTCAGTAGTTGACCTCGCTTTAAAACATTCTCATACGTATGGCATGCTCTCTCGTATCGAATCAACTGGGAGATATACACACCATAAGCAGGCGAAAGTTTTATATTACTATATAGATATGGAAAGTTGATGATTGCAAAGTTGAAGTCATCACGCTTGTCATATAATGTAGTTGTCAGTCTGCTATTAGAGTCAATATTAAGTAGAATATCCAAATATGAAGCAGACACGTCAGATTCTGTAGTGTCCTTTTATTTCGAGTTCATTGAGATATATCAAATGGACATAATTATGATTGTTGATTGATAAAACGTCATCGATATATCTATATGTATGGTTGAATGACACGGCAATTTTTTTTTCCTTTTTATCCTGTAACAGTTTCTGAACAAATTCCGCTTCATAAGAATATAAAAATAAGTCTGCCAATATTGGAGCACAATTAGTGCCAATGGGGATGCCAATGGATTGTTGGAAGACTTGATTTCCAAACACTACGTAAATGTTATCAACAAGAAAGCCAAGCATACTCTTAATGTTTGCTTCAGAGTACTTGTGCGGGCTATCGGAGTGGTGTCTAGCAAAATATGTACCTTGTTTTCCAATCACTAGAACTTTGTATTTTCGAGTGCCATTTTTGTTCAAAAAGCAATTATCTATTATCTGAAAAAGTCTAGACTTTAATTTATTGTGAAGAATTGTTGTATAAAGTGTTGAGAAATCATACGTTTTGATGCTGTCAATTTTAGAAAAATCCTGAGACTTCAGATTTTCCAAAAGTTCCTTAGAGTTTTTGAGAATCCACATCTGATTGACACCACTTCTGGAATATGTAGTGGAACAGTATCTCTGAAGTGAATTTTAATAGCTGTTACCAGTTTAGTTAGTAATAAAGATAAAGGCTTGGTAGAGCTCTTACTGGAACAAGCAATGTATCTTTGTTTGTAAGGATTTTTATGTAATTTCGGAATCCAATAAAGGTATGGTAATTCAAACTGATCCCGATTCTTGGGAATGTCAGATATATTTAAAACTGAAAGATGATTATGAAGAATTTCATCCTTTGTAAGATTGCTTCGAGTATAAGTAGGATTTCCGGGTGTTGAAGTAAATCCTAGTTCATTTAAGACATTTATAATAGCAACTTTTACGAACAAAGACAATGTTGTTACTTGCTTTATCCGCTGGGACTAGCACAAAGTTTTCATCTAGTCTACGCAACTCATTCGTCACTTCTGCTTTCTTAAAAACAGAAGGATAAAAAGTGCGCATTTCCCCCAAATTTTAACAATTTTCGAATATTTTTGATTCACTCAAAGTGCCAAGTTCCTCTCCTTCAGATTTCGTCAAACGTCTGGCATATTCTTCCACAGAATTCATGATAGCAATGACATTGTGTCGCCATCTAAATGAGCGAAGTTCTCGGAATTTAGGACCTTTTAAAATCAGGGACTTTAGATCTTCATTTTGTACAATATCTATGTCTCCTGTAATGATATGACCAATGAGA
Organism: Ostrea denselamellosa; assembly: GCA_024699665.1. Taxonomy (NCBI): domain Eukaryota; kingdom Metazoa; phylum Mollusca; class Bivalvia; order Ostreida; family Ostreidae; genus Ostrea; species Ostrea denselamellosa. The sequence continues at coordinate 6,363,447 of JAMZEH010000075.1, forward strand.
CTGTAAATAAACGAGGAAGAACATGAACACTTTGGAGTAATTCGTTGTAATTGCTCCATATCAAGGCACTGCAACGTCTGTTTATAATTAAATAACTTGGATGCAGTAGTGCAAGTATATCTATATGAAACACAAGGTGTGGATTTCATCTTAAAGGAAGGCGGAATACAGGACTGTACTTTTTCATGGTTAAGGATGTTGTTAATGTGGACAGCATCAATTCCTTTGTTGTCAAATTTAAGATAAAGGAATCGGCGAGGTTTCTTGAATTCACTCTCATCAATGATACGTGGAGGACCAAAGAGTCTGTGATGGACAACATCCCAAATCATATATTGAAATCTGTATTCCGGTTTAGAGGAATCCACGCTAGTGCCATGGTCGCGTCAAACCTATGACGAAAAATAGGTAGTGATTGCTCGGCATTTAGAAGTGAGAATCACGGGTCTTTCGGATATGACCTTAAAAACGGAGGTCCCGTGTCACGGCAGGCGTTGTCACGTTACAGAACCCTCACCTCAAAACAAACAATCTTTCTGATGAGGTAACCCATTTATTTCACGTCCAGTGTTACGTTTGTATACCAAATGGAGGGAATCCACACGCTTTTTATTTGTTTGACACACTGGTCAACATTTTCTAACATTTATATTTGTTGTCTAACGCCTCATTCATTATTGTTTCTCACCTGTGAAGACCGTTCACTGCAGCTCAGTGATGTCGCGTTCACTTCGTCACCGAAATGTCGCGAGTTCGAGCCCCTGCTCATGCCATGGTTGAGTCAATCTTCAATATTGATTGCTCCTTTGCCAAACGTTCGGCATTTTGAGCAAGAAACACAAGTCTTTCAGATATAACCTTTATTACGGTGATCTCGTGTCACAACAGTCGTTTGGATGTTAAAAGTCCTTCACTGCTACAGCCACAAGCGCTATTTATAGGTACTCAGCAGTAAGGGTTCTTTAATGTGCCAACGCCTGCCGTGACACGGGACCTCCGTTTTTAAGGTCATATCAGAAAGACCCGTGATTCTCACTTCTAAATGCCGAGCGTTTGGCGAAGGAGCAATCACTACCTATTTTTCGTCTTGGGTTTGACGCGGCCATGGTACGAGCGGGGCTCGAATTTACGACTTCCCGGTTACTAAGCGAACGCTGTAACCACTGAGCTACCGCAACCTGTTAAAAATGACTGAATAGTCACTAACAACTGACTGAAACCTGACAGAATGGTCATTAAAATGTTCCTTCCATATAGTGAGTTGAATCATAACGGAATGTAACTGAAAAGTGATCAGTTAGTCATCATTCAGTTACTTTTCAGTTCACTAAAAGGAAAGATTTCATCATGTGGCGCCCCCGTTGGGACCCGGGTTCGAATGAAAAGGCTAAGATAACCAACAGTATTCAATGTCGTAATTCCTATACCAAATACAAATTGGAGATATGGGCAAACCCCTGGTCATACCAGAGGTGGGATCAGGTGCCTAGGAGAAGTATTCAATCGCGTAATTCCTATAGAAAATACAAATCAGAGAGATGGGCAAACACGGACACCTGGTCATACCAGAGGTGGGATCAGGAGAAGTAAACATCCCCTGTCGACCCAGTCACACCCACCTTGAGCCCTATATTCCAATTAGGTAAACGGCGCAACCCGTGGTCAGAATCAGTGTGGCAAGAACGGCCTAACAAATTGGTATGAAACACATCAGACAGTATTTGACTTAATGGTAAGTTGAACTGGCAAACTAGATCGTCATAACGACTACAACATTTGCGATATGCTGACTTCATACAAGACTGTATAAAGCCCTGTAACATCATCTTCTTTGTCAGTAGCCCTCCTCGATTTCAAAACAGATCATATGCAGAACAAGCTCTTGCGTACCGAATCAGTTGGGAGATATAAATACCATATGCAGGTGACGACGGAAAATAGCTACATAAATAAGGGAAGTTGAATGACCAATCATTAGGCCGTTCTTGGCACACTGATTCTGACTATGGATTGCTCCGTTTACCTGATCGGAATATAGGGCTCACGGCTGGTGTGACCGGTCGAAAGAGGATGCTTACTCCTCCTGATCCCACCTCTGGTATGACCAGGTGTCCGTGTTTGCCCATCTCTCTGATTTGTATTTTCTATAGGAATTACGCGATTGAATACTGTTAGTTATCTTGGCCTTTTCATGCAATCAATTATATGACGTATTCAGCACAGTGTCATTGAAAGCCCTGACAGTGTATGTATTCACAGAAAATGGTACTACAATACTTTTCAACTGGAAAAAAATGTGGCCGAAGTACAAATCACTCCATCAAAAGATTTGGCAACAAAATTACATTACAAAAATTACAAATACGTACAATATCCCAGGTCGTGAATTTGATTCGAGTCCCGTCAAACCTAAGACGTAAAGATAGGTAGTGATTGTTCCTTTGCAAAATGCTCAGCTTTCAGAAGTGTGAATCAGGGGTTTCTCGGATAAGACCTTAATAACAGAGGTGACCTTTCGCAGAAGGCGTTGGCACGGATCCCTAACTTTAGTATATGCCAAGACCCACAGTATCTATCAAAGCTACACAAGCGTTACAAAGATTGTGGCTTCAACTTCCATGTTAAAAAAAACCCAATACAAAACCCGGATTCAAAGCTTCTCAAACAGAAAAAAGTATCCATAAAACTGCAACATCAGATATTGATGTTTGTTTGTTTTACGCACCGTCGAGAATTTTTCACTCATATTGAGACGTCACCAGCTGTAGGCGAAGTTCCACAAATTTAGACTTATGCTTAGCGCTCAGGGCCGTAGCAGTGAGGGTTCTTTAACGTGCGAACGCCTACCGTGACACGGGACCTTCGTTTTTAAGGTCCTATTCGAAAGACCCGTGATTCTCACTTCTAAATGCCGAGCGTTTGGCGAAAGAGCCATCACTACCTATTTTCGTCTTAGGTTTGACGCGGCCATGGCACGAGCGGGGCTCGAACTCACGACCTCCCGGTTACGAAGCGAACGCTCTAACCACTGAGGTACCGTGACCGGTTTACAGAAATTGAGAATATACTGCAAGAAATACTAAAATAAAAAATTGAATACTCCCCGGAACAAAGTGATACAAGATGTAGAGGATGAGGAACCTATTGTTAGAATGTAAATGACTGATAACATCTGTATCAACCACAGATTGACACCCTCACTCATGTCCAGAAATTGTTTGGTTTTTTTTAAATCTGAATGTCAGACCAACTGAAGTGTTGGAAAAAGCGTTACAAAGATTAGCCGTGGATTGGCCTTCGTATAAAAACAAAATGGATTCAAAACTTTAAATAAACAGAAAGAGTGTCCATAAAAAGCCAGCAAGAAAATTCTAAATATACTTGAAGAAATACTAAAATTCAAAATTGAATACTCTTAGGAACAAAGTGATACAAGATGTAGAGAACGAAGAACCTAATGTTAGGCTGTAAATGACCGATAACAGACTTTATTCATCTTCATCAACCGCAGAAATAATGAACACTGTCAAAGCGTTCGAGTCCCGCTCGTTTGTTTGTTTGTTTGTTTTTACGTCCCGTCGAGAATTTTTCACTCGTATTGAGACGTCACCAGCTGTAGATGAAGTACGCCAAATTTAGACCTAGACTTAGCGCTCAGGGCCGTAGCAGTGAGTGTTCTATAACGTGACAACGCCCATATTGACACGGAACCTCCGTAAGACCCGTATTCTCTCTTCTAAATGCCGAGCGTTTGAGCCTGTTAGTGCCATGGCCGCGTCAAACCTAAAACGAAAAATAGGTAGTGATTGCTCCTTCACTAAACGCTCGGCATTTAGAAGTGAAAACTACGGGTAGACTTTGGCACGTTAAAGAACCCTCACTGCTACGGCCCTGAGCGCTAAGCATAGGTCTAAATTTGGCGTACTTCACCTACAGCTGGTGACGTCTCAATATGAGTGACAAATTCTCGACGGGACGTAAAACAAACAAACAATCATAATCCCAAAGTGATTTTGTGAACAAATCCAGTTTTGAAAAATGTCTCGCACTATTTGACACAAAAATTTTGCCAGAGATACCATGCGTTAAAAGAACAATGACCACAAACAAGCTAAAAACCACCATTTGCTTGCCCGCCATGAAAAAGTCTGTGCAGTAGAGTCGAGATGAAGCCTATTGTCGTTAATATCACTACCACTTATAAATATAAACAATATGGTTCGAGTGTTATGCTAAATTTACCAATGCAGTTTCTGTATCTCCGTTAATATATTGACGGACTTTAAAAACTCAACACACTTTTTTAAAATTTATTTATTGAAAACATTACATACGTCATGGAAGGCTTATTCATCTTAGAACCGTTTCCAGAATTTTGAAGCGTCATGGGATCCGCTGCAGAAGACCTTATAAGGGGCTACAGCTTAAACCGCATCACCGCCGGTACAGATTGCAATGGGCAAGGCAGTATCTGACTCAGCGTCAAAATTGGTCACATGTAGTGTTCTCAGTTGAGGCCAAGTTTAACGTTAGCAACATAGACGGCAGATGTCGAGTTTACCGTCGTTTACACGAACGTTTTGCAAACAATTGTGTCCTCGAGCGCGATAGGTTTGGAGGGGGAGGCTTCTTGGTCTGTGGTTCTGTCACAACTGGTCGTTTTAAATGGAACCTTCCCTACTTGGAGGTATGCTGACGAAATTCTGCAACCTGTTTTAGCACCATTAATGCAGCAGCATTGGCAAGGAAATGGGTTAATTTTCCAACAGGACAATGCGCGCGCAGGTACGGTAAGACTGACATAAAACGAACGCCAATGACGTCCTTGATTGGGCCACTATGTACCCAGACTTAATTAAATCCATCGAGCATTTGTGGGACAAGCTGGGGATAAGTGCAGCCACCAGCCTCAGCATCATAATCCGCGGGAATTAAGGACAGCCTTGTTGGAGGAATGGCAGAATATTCCTCAGAGGATCATCCGAAATGTTTGTCAATCAATGTCACGTTGCCTTCGCGCCGTCATCACTGTTCAATGGAGGTCATACCCGGTACTTACGATCAAAACTTTTGACGCACCCCTCATTGACATTCATCTCAACTGTAGCCTCTTTGTGGATAAAATGATGTTCAAAATCAAAGAATAGTGTTCAGTTAACATGGTTTATAATATACCACTACGAATTTGTTTATTAGATATATGAAGAAAAAATTATATAGAATTATCAAGTGTTGCGTTTTTAAAGTCTGCCAGTATATCTTGAAGTTGTTATAGGTAAATCTGTTTCTCGTTATCTTAGAACAATATTGATAACTGGCTTGTAGTGAAAAGGGGGGTACTTACCCATTTTGCCACGAGAACATAAAATATACACCACCTTTCAGATTATCATGGGGATACCCCTTCCCACGTATGCAACAGTGTTTATCTTATATCGATATAGGTGTGCTGACGTAGTGTCTTCACATTGTATATTTATTGAGAAACCCGACACCAAAGCCTAACTAACGTTGAGAGCTAGTCTAAGAGATTAATGTATATAAAATGTATTTTTTTTAATTTATAGTCGCCTGAGCAATTTTTCTGCTATCCGGCGACTGTCACTATTACCGGTGACGGGGCTGCAAATTTAGACCTATGCTTAGCACTAATGGCTTTTAGCAGTGAGGGTTCTTTTACGTGCCACACCTGCTGCGACACGGGACCTCCGTTTATAAGGTCCCATCCGAAACACCCGTGACTCTCACTTCGTAATGCCGAGCTCTTGGCGAAGGAGCAATCACTACCTATTTTCGTCTTAGGTTTGACACGGCCATGGCACGAGCGGGGCTCGAACTCACGACCTCCCGGTTACGAAGCGAACGCTCTAACCACTGAGGTACCGTGACCGGTTTACAGAAATTGAGAATATACTGCAAGAAATACTAAAATAAAAAATTGAATACTCCCCGGAACAAAGTGATACAAGATGTAGAGGATGAGGAACCTATTGTTAGAATGTAAATGACTGATAACGGACTGTATCAACCACAGATTGACACCCTCACTCATGTCCAGAAATTGTTTGGTTTTTTTTAAATCTGAATGTCAGACCAACTGAAGTGTTGGAAAAAGCGTTACAAAGATTAGCCGTGGATTGGCCTTCGTATAAAAACAAAATGGATTCAAAACTTTAAATAAACAGAAAGAGTGTCCATAAAAAGCCAGCAAGAAAATTCTAAATATACTTGAAGAAATACTAAAATTCAAAATTGAATACTCTTAGGAACAAAGTGATACAAGATGTAGAGAACGAAGAACCTAATGTTAGGCTGTAAACGACTGATAACAGACTTTATTCATCTTCATCAACCGCAGAAATAATGAACACTGTCAAAGCGTTCGAGTCCCGCTCGTTTGTTTGTTTGTTTTTACGTCCCCTCGAGAATTTTTCACTCGTATTGAGACGTCACCAGCTGTAGATGAAGTACGCCAAATTTAGACCTAGACTTAGCGCTCAGGGCCGTAGCAGTGAGTGTTCTATAACGTGACAACGCCCATATTGACACGGAACCTCCGTTTTTAAGGTTATATCCGTAAGACCCGTATTCTCTCTTCTAAATGCCGAGCGTTTAAGCCTCGTTCGTGCCATGGCCGCGTCAAACCTAAAACGAAAAATAGGTAGTGATTGCTCCTTCACTAAACGCTCGGCATTTAGAAGTGAAAACTACGGGTACGTTAAAGAACCCTCACTGCTACGGCCCTGAGCGCTAAGCATAGGTCTAAATTTGGCGTACTTCACCTACAGCTGGTGACGTCTCAATATGAGTGAAAAATTCTCGACGGGACGTAAAACAAACAAACAATCATAATCCCAAAGTGATTTTGTGAACAAATCCAGTTTTGAAAAATGTCTCGCACTATTTGACACAAAAATATTGCCAGAGATACCATGCGTTAAAAGAACAATGACCACAAACAAGCTAAAAACCACCATTTGCTTGCCCGCCATGAAAAAAGTCTGTGCAGTAGAGTCGAGATGAAGCCTATTGTCGTTAATATCACTACCACTTATAAATATAAACAATATGGTTCGAGTGTTATGCTAAATTTACCAATGCAGTTTCTGTATCTCCGTTAATATATTGACGGACTTTAAAAACTCAACACACTTTTTTAAAATTTATTTATTGAAAACATTACATACGTCATGGAAAGCTTATTCATCTTAGAACCGTTTCCAGAATTTTGAAGCGTCATGGGATCCGCTGCAGAAGACCTTATAAGGGGCTACAGCTTAAACCGCATCACCGCCGGTACAGATTGCAATGGGCAAGGCAGTATCTGACTCAGCGTCAAAATTGGTCACATGTAGTGTTCTCAGTTGAGTCCAAATTTAACGTTAGCAACATAGACGGCAGATGTCGAGTTTACCGTCGTTTACACGAACGTTTTGCAAACAATTGTGTCCTCGAGCGCGATAGGTTTGGAGGGGGAGGCTTCTTGGTCTGTGGTTCTGTCACAACTGGTCGTTTTAAATGGAACCTTCCCTGCTTGGAGGTATGCTGACGAAATTCTGCAGCCTGTTTTAGCACCATTAATGCAGCAGCATTGGCAAGGAAATGGGTTAATTTTCCAACAGGACAATGCGCGCGCAGGTACGGTAAGACTGACATAAAACGAACGCCAATGACGTCCTTGATTGGGCCACTATGTACCCAGACTTAAATCCATCGAGCATTTGTGGGACAAGCTGGGGATAAGTGCAGCCACCAGCCTCAGCATCATAATCCGCAGGAATTAAGGACAGCCTTGTTGGAGGAATGGCAGAATATTCCTCAGAGGATCATCCGAAATGTTTGTCAATCAATGTCACGTTGGCTTTGCGCCGTCATCATTGTTCAATGGAGGTCATACCCGGTACTTACGATCAAAACTTTTGACGCACCCCTCATTGACATTCCTCTCAACTGTAGCCTCTTTGTGGATAAAATGATGTTCAAAATCAAAGAATAGTGTTCAGTTAACATGGTTTATAATATACCACTACGAATTTGTTTATTAGATATATGAAGAAAAAATTATATAGAATTATCAAGTGTTGCGTTTTTAAAGTCTGCCAGTATATTTTGAAGTTGTTATAGGTAAATCTGTTTCTCGTTATCCTAGAACAATATTGATAACTGGCTTGTAGTGAAAAGGGGGGTACTTACCCATTTTGCCACGAGAACATAAAATATACACCACCTTTCAGATTATCATGGGGATACCCCTTCCCACGTATGCAACAGTGTTTATCTTATATCGATATAGGTGTGCTGACGTAGTGTCTTCACATTGTATATTTATTGAGAAACCCGACACCAAAGCCTAACTAACGTTGAGAGCTAGTCTAAGAGATTAATGTATATAAAATGTATTTTTTTTTTATTTATAGTCGCCTGAGCAATTTTTCTGCTATCCGGCGACTGTCACTATTACCGGTGACGGGGCTGCAAATTTAGACCTATGCTTAGCACTAATGGCTTTTAGCAGTGAGGGTTCTTTTACGTGCCACACCTGCTGCGACACGGGACCTCCGTTTATAAGGTCCCATCCGAAAGACCCGTGACTCTCACTTCGTAATGCCGAGCTCTTGGCGAAGGAGCAATCACTACCTATTTTAACGTCTTAGGTTTGACGCGACCGGCCCGAGCGGGGCTCGAACTCACGACCTTCCGTTCACGAGGCGAGAGGTCTACCACTGAGCCACCGTGATCGGTAAAATGTATGTCATTAAAGAATAAATATAGATATGTATATACCGGTCGTGGTAGCTCAGTGGTTAGAGCGTTCGCTTCGTAACCTTGAGGTCGTGAGTTCAAGCCCCGCTCGTGCCATGGCCGCGTCAAACCTAAGACGAAAAATAGGTAGCGATTGCTCCTTCGCCAAACGCTCGGCATTTAGAAGTGAGAATCGCACGTCTTTCGTATATGACCTTAAAAACGGAGGCCTCGTGTCACGGTGGGCGTTGACAGGTTTAAGAACCTTCATTGCTACGGCCCTGAGCGCTAAGAATAGGTCTAAATTTGTGGTACTTTACCTACAGCTGGTGACGTGAAAAATTCTTGATGGGACGTAAAACAAACAAACAATATACATGTATAACAAAAGGTAAGTGATAGACACATAATATGTGTTCGAGAAAGGACAGGTATGCCCATTTCCAATAAAAAAGGACATTCTAAACGTCAGTTTTATTAAATCAAGGTGCATTTCATCTTCTACGGGGCTTTTTCATATTTGAATAAAGTGAACAAAAAGATCATTGGGCGTAAAATAGATTACTCTGTTACGAATTGTATGAAGTAGTCAGAGGGATGCGACCTACTTTCTGCAAGGGGTGGATCCAGGAATAGAATGGGGGGAGGGGCAACGTCATGAGAAAAGTGGTACGGCTCCTGGATTTTATAGGGCTGAAAACATGTCTCCTAAATAGTCATTTTTCAATGAAGTGAAATTAATGACACAAATTTTAAAGATTTGGAATAAAATATCCCAGTAAAAGTAACCAAAAATCCAAAGACCTTGTCATTTATTCCTCTGAGAGTATTTTTTCTAAACAAGAGACCATGATTCATCCTGGATTTGGGAATTTTTGAAAAAAAAAAGATGATCGGATGAACTCCCTTAAATCCCCGACTGCTTGCCTACCCTAGCACTACATGTTTTGCAAGAAGTATTACCAACCATATCCTTATTTTCATATTTGAAAATAAAATTGTCTGCAAGGATTGTGCACATTGTAATAAAAAAAAAAAACAAACAAACGAAACGGTACGGAAAAATTAAATTACTATAGATTGCATTTCTTGGATGGTGCACTCCTGCATAAACTATACCCGCCATCATTCACTGTTGATGGACCTTGAACTGCGACTGCGACTTAGAATAATACTACATAATCTCCACACACGTTAGTTTAAACAGTATTTATTCTGATATATATATTTACAAGTATGTATAAGCAAACAAAATATATTAGAAATTGAGAAACAAGCCAAAAGGCTTATATTATACACGTTCAGCATATAGTTGACACCTATAATCATAAAAACAACCAGGAAGATTCTTAACTTCGTCATATGTTTACCAGTATAATAATAGTTTAATGATTCGTTGTTCCTATATTTGACACGCGTACCTTTTATCAGATATGAAGTAATTGTATTCAGAACTCTGTACTTTAAAGGTAACTATTAATAGCTAGGCACACTCGATGAATTTTTTCCCCCGCCAATTTCATTTATATTAATATTTGGACTTTATCTTTATTTTCGGAAGGTCCTTGGTCTCCGGGTTCTCTCCTCCACCAATAAAAACTGGACGCCACTAGATAACTGAAAAATTGTTGAGTGTGGCGGAAAACAACAATCATTCATTCATTTTTATCCTAAAGCATAAAAAAAATGGAAATTTCAAGTTCACTGATATTAAGCTATTTTCATGCATTTTGAATAATAACTGGATAAAATATATTATTTATACACATTTTTTGAAAGACATTCATATCAATATACAGTATAATACACCAACCGTTTAAATAACAATTTTAGATTTTAATAATAATTAATATTAAGGAAAAATTGTTAACCCAAGAGACTCATAGATCACAGGGACCATCTGAGCCACCACGGTCTCACAGATACATATTTCTTTCACAAGTTTAAGAGTTCTAACTGTAGTGTCACATTGAATTAAAAACACGGTAAGAAAGCATGCATAGTACTTTTTTTTTTCAGGAAAAGGTTCATTACTTCCATTATGACACATTTATAAAAGATTAAAGTATCCATGATATACAATTTAATTGAATTCTGATTTGCAAGAAAACTTCAAACATTTTTTTTTTTCATTTTTAAATATTTTAAAAATTCTAGTAAATTTGAAATCACAAAACCTTTTTCAAACCAACAACATTAACACGTATGACTTCACACGACCATACCTTTTGTTAAACATTACTCTGACTACTCTTAAAATACTCTGAAGTTAATAATAAGAGGATGCTAGGGTTCCTTATTGACAATATCTTCGTAGTCTTTGGTGATAAGGTCTTACAACAGACTGTTGAACACACCACCACAACTGCAACTTGAAATTTGCATGGACACGAATTGTGCTCCTTTGTTAGCTGACTTGTTTTTGTATTCTTATGAAGCAGGATTTATTCAAAAAATTTTACATGAGAAGAAAAAATCTTTTGCTGTGGCCTTCAATTCGACATTTAGATATATCATTTTCAGTCATATGTCTATTCGATATATCCCAGTGAACTTGAAATAAAAGACACCATATAGGGGCCTCCGTGGCCGAGTGGTTAGAGCATCGCGCTCAAAACCACAAGGGCGCGGGTTCAAATCTCGCTCGCGCCGATATATGTGAGAAAGTTTGCCAGTTTACTTTCGGAAGGTCGGTGGTCTCCTCCCGGGTATATTTTATCTGGGTTCTCTCCTCCACCAATAAAAACTGGACGCCACCAGATAATTGAGAAATTGTTGAATGTGGCGGAAAACAGCAAATCAGCAACTCCATATAGTCTTCCACATCTGCTTCGTACTTAGATATTTTACTGAAAACGGATACTGGCGGCAAACTAGCAACCCACTTGTATGACAAACATCCCGATTTCAATTTTTCCATCGCCAACTTCCCTTATCTATGTTTCAATATTTCATCATCACCTGTACATGGCATTTATATCTTGCAACTGATTCGATAAGCAAGAGCCTGTTCTGCATATGATAAGTTTTTGAATCGAGGCAGGCTTCTGTTAAAGGGGTTTGTACAGTCTCGTCTGATGTCAGCATTTTGCAAATTATATGGTCGTTATAACAATCTAGTTTGTCAGTACAACTTTCTGTTAAGTTAAATGCTGTCCGAGGTATTTCATAACAATTGTCAGACCATTTCAGGCACACCAATTCTGACTGCAGATTACTCCTTTTACCCGAGTTGGATGTAGGGCTCACGACGGGTGTGACCGGTCAACAGGGGATTCTTGCTCCTTCTAGGCACCTGATCCTACCTCTGGTATGTCCAGGGGTCCGTGTTTGCCTATCTCTCTGATTTATATTTTCTATAGGAATTACAAGATGGAATACTGTTTGTTATCTTAGACTTTTCATCTTACAAAATGAATTTGTAATCTCGAAGTTAGAACAGTGAAAGTCTTAAAAGCCAAATAAAAGAAGTAGGAAGTGACTATTATTTGAGAAACTCTTGTAGAACATTGTTCTCGTATGATCGCGACCATCATGGGGACTAGAGTATTGATATAAATGTAGGTCATCTGCCCTCACTGTTTACAACTTTCATGGAACGACAGTAAGCTTACTTTTTACTATGTAGTATCATTAGTATTTGATCAACACGGACCTTAATCACCAGTACATACTAACACTTTAATTGTTGATCCAGTTCGTGGCTTTGATGCTTTCTTATTTACTCTATATCGCAAGAAATGATTTTGCCTGTAAATATTGTGTTCAATAGATTGTTTGTTTTACGTCCCGTCGAGAATATTTCACTCCACGAATTTAGACCTATGCTTAGCACTCAGGGCCGTAGCAGTGAGGGTTATTTAACGTGCCAACGCCTAGCGTGACACGGGACCTCCGTTTTTAAGGTCATATCCGAAAGACTCGTGATTCTCACTTCTCAATGCCGAGCGTTTGGCGAAGGAGCAATCACTACCTATTTTTCGTCATAGGTTTGACGCGGCCATGGCACGAGCACTCCCGGTTACGAAGTGAACGTTCTAACCACTGAGCTACCGCGACCGGTAGATATTCTATACACGGTATTGTGAGAAGTCTCTTGGTCCAAACTGAAGTTTAAATATCTTACTCCAGATTGGTGGATACTTATTCTTCAATCTTCCTGCCAAGCCCCTTTCAATTTAGTACACTAATGTATTATTTTTTGTTCCGGGTTGTATAGACGTGGTGTGATTTGGAGAAAGATGAAGTCTATGCTATATTGTTACCTACTGTTATTCCTTACCTGCAAAGTTACAGCATTGTGTGAGTCTTTTGCTTTCTTAAGAAAAACTACTATATTCACATATATCATAGACAGTTTCAATCTTTTTTAATATTATATCACTGTCTGTATTAGTGCAGAGGGCTAGTGAAAATTTAGAGATTGGGATTTTCGATACCGGTATAATTATGTCAATAATATTTCTCATCATCATCAGCCGCCAGGAGGCGCGTGGTGATGTGTGAATGATTTGGATAGGACAACCCTCGTTAATTGCGGGCCTATATTACAAACTAATGTAAACTAAACCGTGTATCAAACATGTTATTAAACCAGATTGCGGTAGTTGCATATATCTGATAACGATTGTGATAAATGAGATGAACTTTTGCGGATGTAATAGAGGTCAGTATACGGCCGGGTCTGTTAACTGGAATTATTTATTTTCGCACTGTTTGTTTGTTTGTTTTACGTCCCATCGAGAATTTTTCACTCATATTGAGACGTCACCAGATGTAGGTGAAGTACCATGAATTTAGACCTATGCTTAGCGCTCAGGGCCGTAGCAGTGAGGGTTCTTTAACGTGAGAACGCCTACCGTGACACGGGACCTCCGTTTTTAAGGTCATATCCGAAAGACCCGTGATTCTCACTTCTAAATGCCGAGCGTTTGGCGAAGGAGCAATCACTACCTATTTTTCGTCATAGGTTTGACGCGGCCATGGCACGGGTCTCGAACTCACGACCTCCCGGTTACGAAGCGAACGCTCTAATCACTGAGCAACCGCGACCGGTGCCATTTCCGCACTGAAAGAGGAATTTAACGATACAGTTTCAAGTTTTGTTTGAAATGTTTTTATTTTCTCTTTGGTCCACACTACATTTTATCAATTTACCCCCAATTTTCATACTTCTCTTTCAATGTCATTTAAATATGATATTGACTTATCTTCACAATTAACTCATTTTCTTTTATGACCAAAACTGAAATTAATATCTAGATCACCTGACTCACTCACACTTATTCTTTTTCGTCTATGTCCGCTGAGTGGTAACAACAATATATTAAACATTTTGATAACTATCCTTCCAATTCTTTTCAAATTTGGAATGAAGTAAGGTTGATCAACTCCCAACTCCGTGTTATGTAAACATGACTTAAGCATTGCTTTTGTTTACAAAAGAGCAAATGCTATTTTATTTTTTTTGCACCGACACTTCAATTGACACATTTTACATGAAGAATCTCCGTGGGGATCCGGGTTGTTAGAAAAGATCCTCAGCACCCTTAGCTTGTCGTAAGAGGTGACTTAGTGGGGCGGTCCTTCGGATGATTGATTGATTATTTATTGCTTTCCGCCACACTCAACAATTTTTCAGTTATCTGGTGGCGTCCAGTTTTTGTTGGTGGAGGAGAGAACCCAGATACAATGTACCTGGGAAGAGACCACCGACCTTCCGCAAGTAAACTGGCAAACTTGCTCACAAAACGCCGCGGCCAAGATTCGAACGCGCGCCGACAGATGTGAGAGGCTTTGTGATTTCGAGCCCGATGCTCTAACCACTCGGCCACGGCGGCCCCCCTCCGGATGAAATGGCAAAAACCGAAGTCCCGTGTCACGGCGGGTGTGGCACGTCAGAGATCCCTCCCTGCTCGAAGGCCATAAGCGCCGAGCATAGGTCCAAATTTTGCAGACCTTCGCCGGCCATGGTGACGTCTCCATATGAATGAACAATTATCGAGCGGAAAGTTAAATAATATAATCACTCTCTGGTGAAATTCTGTTATGATATATAAACGTTTTTGGATGGCTGGATTTATATTGTTTAACGTCCTAGGCGAGGATCTTTCACTCATAAACGTACTTGGAGAAACCTTTTCAACACATCTGACAATATAGCGCGATCATAAAAAGCGAAAACCAAACTTTAGAGCAGATCGTGCATCAGTCGATTTAATTCTAAAAGGAAGGAAAATAATTTCTATAAACTGTGTTAAGTTTCATCTTTTAAAAACTTTGGGATTTTTAAATAGCACGTCTGTATTTGTTTTTCAAACGTCTGAAAGGTTCACCTTGGAAGCGTGTACTATAACATTTAAATTTGTCGTGTTTTGCATTAGAAGTTTTGTATATTACATGTATAGATTATCTCCCAAATTCTAAAAACTATGCGTAACTTTGTGTGACTTTGAGACCTCTTTCGTGTACATTACTTATTGAGAGATAATGCAAATAGGGTGATTTTGATAAAAATGCAAATGCATATAGATACATTCTACAGATGATAGATTTTGATTTCTTTGTTCCTCTGCTTCTTTTGACTTGCGGTCGCCATGTATTCAAATGTAGTCATTTTGCAAATTTTTATGAATGTTCACGATATCAAATGTGCGCACGAGAAAATATCAATGTATACTATAAATACTAACATAACAACGTACTAGGCACGTAGACGAAGGGAGGTCCACCCCAACACAGACACCGATTAAATTTTATAAAAGCTAAAAATCTTGATAAAATCTTTTAAAAGAATTTAAAATATATTATATCCTTCTTTATTCACTCTTACATTGTCACATACACTGCTGATGAAAGAAAATGTGAAGGTAGCACTCGGCCTATATACGCTGTCAAAAGAAGCGGGGACAAAACAGACCCCACCAGCTTCTTCGTGCCTGATATGTTGGTATATTTAGTACATGTTAAACTTCCCTTTTGTGCAAATTCTTACGTCGATATTTGATATTGTGAACATCTATAGACTTTGTAACTTCACCACAATTTCAACTCCCGATAACGTTCTTCATTATAAAACACATGTAATTACTAATCAACTCAGAGAGGAGTTGAAAATCAGTGCAGAGGGGTTACGGGAATTAGAATCCTTTTCCTTTTGGAAAGAGAGGGAAAAAAGAATTAGTTGAATAACTGGCGGTTTCCAGATAAATCTGTTAATTCTCTACTTGGACACCAACTTGATATTCATATGTGTTAAAAATCAGAATCAAAATGAAATTTAAAAATTCTTCTAATTTGAAAGGATTTTGATCTTGAAATAACCTCGTCACAAAAACATGGGCCGCGACATCCAGGGTTTAGTATCTGTCATAAAACTTACATAACAATTCTATAGGCAAGAGATCAGATCACTCTTAAGTACGCCCACCCCCCAGCCTATCCACACCATATCTCTATACTAGAATTTCAGCCATGTGTGAAAAAAGAGATGTCTAAACTATTATTTTGCTTTAAAAAAAAAATATTAAAAAAATACGGGTATATACAGCTCAAGTAAGCTTTTCTTTATGATCCTTTGCCTGTCATCTGTCCATCTATCTATCGTTCGCTTTGTCTGTAAACAATTCATATTTTCAATTTTGACCCTCTGTATAAAAAAAAAAAAGACCCACCACGTATTTTCGAGGCTTACCTAGGTTCTGTGCTGTTTTGCATCAATGAAATGCAATTCGGCACATTTATCAACTTCACCGGTCGCGGTAGCTCAGTGGTTAGAGCGTTCGCTTCGTAACCGGAAATTCGTGAGTTCGAGCCCCGCTCGTGCCATGGCCGCGTCAAACCTAAGACGAAAAATAGGTAGTGATTGCTCCTTCGCCAAACGCTCGGCATTCAGAAGTGAGAATCACGGGTCTTTCGGATATGACCTTAAAAACGGAGGTCCCGTGTAATGGAAAATCACTGATGAGTAAGGTGAGATGTTATCGTGTACTGTAAGTATGTATATTGAAGCCCATGAAAAACTGATTACGGGCGTAGATTAATTTGGGAATCCCTTTTCAAACCCACGCTATTATGTAGACCAATGTTTACACCCCAATACCATTAGTTGCAGAGACACAGAAATGTCTTAGTATAATGTACCTTAACCCTGAAAACAAAGACGCTTCATTTGTCGTATTCCAGTTGTAAAGATATCGCAGAAAATTAGAAATCTGGCGGCCATTTTGTTTATGCAAATTAGTCAGTTAAAAACGCGAAATTTCGCTTGGGAACCGGTTTTGTTGGGTTCATAGCATGCCCAAATTATGCTAAAAAGCCCTGTTCCCAACTTTTACCCCAAAATGCCCCTTCCTTATTATGCAGGGCCCTTTTTCAGAAATCCCACTATTCTACAAGATGTTTTTGTTTGTTTGACATCCCTTCAACAAATATTCACTCATATTGAGGATGCACAAGATATATCTGAAGTATAAATTATACATATGCTTAGCGTTTATATATAATATTTTCAGATCAATGTTACAACTGTTACTACCGTCTGTTTTCCCTTCTTCTGTCTCCCCGTGGGGATCCGGGTTTTTAGAATAGGTCCTCAGTACCCCGTGCTTGTAAGAGGTGACTACATGGGGCGGTCCGCAAAAACTGAGGTCCCGTATCACAGAAAGTGAGGCACGTTAACGATCCCTTCATGGTCAAAGGCCATAAGCGCCCAGCATAGACCTAAATTTGCAGCCCTTCACCGCCAATGGTGGGCGTCTCCATATGAGTGAGAGATTCTCGAGAGGGACGTTTTAAATATCTAATCAATCATTTAACGTTTATGGTCGTAACAGTGAGAGTTTTGTAGCGTACAAACGCACATGGGACTTCGTGTTTTAAGGTGGTATTTTTTATGATATTTATTTTGTATGATCCCACCTCTGTTAAATAGGGGTCGGCCGTGGCCGAGTGGTTAAAGCATTGCGCTCAAAATCACAAGGCCTCTCACCTCTAGTCGGCGCCGGTTCGAATCCCGCTCGCGCCTATGTGTGAGAAAGTTTCCCAGTTTACTTTCCGAGGGTCGGTGGTCTCTTCCCGGATACATTGTATCTGGGTTCTCTCCTCCACCTACAAAAAAAAAACCCCCAAAAAACTGGACGCCACCAGATAACTGTAAAATTGTTGACTGTGGCGGAAAACAAACCTCTGTTAAATCCAGGGGTCCGGGCTTGATTTGCTCTTATTTTTGTATTCTTTATGAGAATTACGAGATTGATCACTGCTCGTTATCGTCACCTTTTCATGTATGCATTTTGATTTTATAACTGAAGACAACATAGCACTCGGGAGAAACGTTTCCGGCCGCCACTACAATCCAAATTTTACATCCATTTACACAAGGAACTTAACGGA
Organism: Ostrea denselamellosa; assembly: GCA_024699665.1. Lineage (NCBI taxonomy): Eukaryota > Metazoa > Mollusca > Bivalvia > Ostreida > Ostreidae > Ostrea > Ostrea denselamellosa. The sequence continues at coordinate 6,381,582 of JAMZEH010000075.1, forward strand.
TGAAAATAACACAACATGTGAGAGTTTCAGTGGGAGGAATATCTTCTTCCGGATCGATCTTGGAAAGAACTACAGCATAAAATCATCAGTCCTTACATTTCTTACATTTGGAGGTAGGAAAATATATCCAATTCATGGAGGAATAAAACAGAGACTAAATATTTGGTTAATCTCTGATAACTATTTCATAAGGCATGTGTACATATCTGACTCACTCATGTGACCTATTGCCGTGAGGAGTGAGAATCATGGATCTTTCGGATATGACCTTAAAAACGGAGGTCTCGTGTTGTGGCAGGCGTTGGAATGATAAAGAACCCTCACTGCTACGGCCCTGAGCGCTAAGCATAGTTCTAAATTTGTGGTATTTCACCTACAGCTGGTGACGTCTCAATATGAGTGAAAAATTCTCGAAGGGACGTAAAACAAACAAACAAACGAGCGGGGCTCGAACTCATGACCTCCCAGTTACGAAGCGAACGCTCTAACCACTGAGCTACCGCGACCAATTATCTATTATCTGAAAAAGTCTAGATTTTAATTTAGCGTAAGTAATTGGTATTTTAAGTGTGGAGAAATCATACGTTTTGATGCTGTCAATTATAGAAAAATCCTGAGACTTTAGATTTTCCAAAAGTTCTTTAGACTTTTGAGAATCCACATCTGATTGACACCACTTTTGTAATATGTAGTGGAACAGTATCTCTGAAGTGACTCTTTAATAGCTGTTAGCAGTTTAGTATCTTTGTTTGTAAGGACGTTTATGTAATTTCGGAATCCAATAAAGCTATGGTAATTCAAACTGATACTGATTCTTAGGAATGTTGAAAGTATTTTAAACTGAAAGATGATTGTGAACAATTTTATCCTTTGTAAGATTGCTTCGAGTATAAGTAGGAGTCCCTTATGTTGAAGTAAATCTCAGTTCATTTCAAAGACATTTATAATGGTAACTTTTACAAAAAAAGACAATGTTGTTATTTGCTTTATCCACTGGGACTAGTACATGTTTTCATGTAGTCTACGTAACTCATTCGTCACTTCAGCTTTCTTAAAAACAGAAGAATAAATAGTGCGCATTTTCCCCCAACAATGTGGGGTTTTAACAATTTTATTGACTGGGTAACAAACCACTGGTCAAATTTCTGTTGCGCAGAGTAAATTTAGCCTTAGGGCTTACTAACCAATGGTTTAAGTACATTTAACCAGTGGCTAGTATCCCATAATTCAACAAATGTCGTCTAAACTTGTACACAATAATGGCTGCTGCAAATGTAACGAAGCAGAGTGAAAACTTTTTACCTAATGAGACACTGTTCTTAGTTGTTGATTGACTGATTGTTTGTTTTCCGTTCCGTCGAGAATTTTTCACTCATATTGAGACGTCACCAGCTGTAGGTGAAGTACCACAAATTTAGACCTATGCTTAGCGCTCAGAGCCGTAGCAGTGAGGGTTCTCGTGATTCTCACGTCTAAATGCAGAGCGTTTGTCGACGGAGCAATTACTACCTATTTTTCGTCTTACGCGGGGCTCGAACTCACGACCTCCCGGTTACGAAGCAACCGCTCTAACCACTGAGCTACCCGCCCTGCTCGTGCCAATGACACCTGATCCTACCTTCGCTTTGTCGGAGGTCCGTGTTGCCGTGCACTCAAACTATATATGTCTTTAGGATTTACGATTACGATTAACACATTGTTAACTTCAACATTCAATATAGTAAAGTTAATCAAGCCAGTGGTAACAAAATTATGGTTAGTCTAGTTACTGAGGGATATTGTGAATATAGAATTTTAACTGTTAAATGTTGAATTTTAACTGTTATATATTGAATAGGAATTACATTTTTGTACGTGAAATAGCAAATTTCATTAAGTACACAAGTAGAAGAAACAACTATCCTCTTTAAGAGAATTTCTTGATAAAGTTTTATTAACTTTTCAAATGTTTTGATCACAAAGTAGACTATTTTCTTTCTCGAATTGGCTCGGGATCACAGAGATGAATATTTACATTTTGAACGTTTTTACTATTGCTATCTTTGTGGATTGAAATAATAGGCATTTACTTATGAAAGCGTTGGAGTTATAAAAAAAAAATAAAGTATGGGTACATAAGACTTATTTTGTTACAATTAACCTGGCTATACATAAATGTCTTCTTTAATTAGAAACCCGCGCTGACAGGCGGTACAATGTCCCCTTCTTATAGCTTCGCAACACATCCAGTATAGCTTGAAATATGATAGCAGATTTTCCGCCTTTCAAATTTCAGGATTACGGTTGGTTGTATAATGTTTAACGTCTTGCTCGAGAATTTTTCTCTCGTATGGAGACGTCAACTTTGTCGGTGATGGGCAGCAAAATTTAGGCCTATATTCGGCGCTTACGGCCTTTGAGCTGGGAGGACCTTTATCGTGACATACCTGTGACCTCGATCCGGAGGATCGCCCCATTTCGTTGACTCTTACGACAAGCAAGGGATCCAGCGGACCTATTTTATACCAAATCCCCATAGGATTCAGGGTTATAAATTTTGTTAGTATTTGTAATGGAAATCTTCTCCTTATTCTTAAATATTGTTTTAGATTTCTTGAACACTGTAATAATAGTTCAAGGGGAAATATTAACGTACGTTACTTAAATTAGAATGATATGAACATATGTAGTATTTCAAATTACACTCACATAAATTCTACAAATAGTTTAACACATTAATTGTACAAAATTCTCTCAGAGTACATCATTTTTGGTTGAAAAAAATTGAAGAAACCCGTACCTGAGATAAGAAATGCTCCCTTCCCAAACTTGTATCCTTTCATCGCTTTGCGTCTAACGCTTTATATCTACCCCCAAATGCGAGTCGCCACAGATGCCTCATCCATTTTGTATCAAAGGTTGATTGATTGATTGGTAGAGGTCTCCCAATTAAGCTCCTTAAAGCGTATAAATTCTCTTTTTAGGTAATTCTTCAGGAAATAAAACACTGGTATATTACGACGACTCGTCCGATTGGCCTTTTTACGTTGTGGAGACGTATGTCACAGCTATTCCACAAAGAGTAGAGCTAAATGTTCAACGGACAGGAAGACACATCTACTTTGAATTATGGGATCACGTGGGGGAGGCTCTAGAACTTGAGTTGTGCGAGATAGGGATATATGGTGAGTCTTGCAATGTGACATAGAGGAGGAAATCTGTCAGAATTTTAATTTTTCCTTTACATTCACTTCTCCAGTTAAAAAAAATGTTTCACTAATCTAAGGCAAAATTTACTTATACAATCAACAGCGATGCTATTTCTAAATTCATTTAGGTTGTGAAACTGACCACTTTGGAAGCGACTGTCAGCCATGTAACAAGAACGACAACTGTGTAGTGTGTGACGTAAACAACGGGGAATGTTATGTCTGCAAAGAGGGTTATACGGGACCAAATTGTAGCATGAGTATATTACTTTAAATCTTCATGTAAAACTGTATGAATGTAAATTACTTGTTACATGTCATTTAGAATTTAAAGTTTATATACTTACGTGTGAGGTCATTGGATTTAGGAGATACAATTTGTAATTAATAACTATGGGGTGTTGTGTCCGCAGAAGTGGATTTACGTGACCAAAATGTGCCATGGGTACATATTCCAATATCTTAGCATTTATATCAATTTATTTAAAAAATAGAATTGCATACAATTTCATGTTTTATAATTTTTATCATATATTTATACCTAAATTTATCCCGTGGATATCACTCATAGGATATTTTTCGTAATCCAAAGAGTATATTCCTACACCGCGTGACGTAATGTAAATGAACAACAAATCGCAACGCACGAAAACACCTTGTACACAAATTAAGCGAATTAACGTACCTCAAATCAGATCATGCATATAATCGGTCATACAAAACATCCAGTCCATTATTAATGCATTAATGAAAATTAACACAGCAGTATTCCAGGCATTCTCTCCAATTGCACCCAGGATACGCATAATTCCATTTGACACAAAAACAATTCAATCACTAATACTGTTGTAAGATTTTTGTTTGTGTGTTTGTTTTACGTCCCGTCGAGAATTTTTCACTCATAGGTGTGGCACGATAAAGATTCCTCCCTGCTCAAAGGCCCTGAGTGCCGAGCATAGGCCTAAATCTGCAGCCCTGTCACTGGTAATGGTGACAGCCGCCGGATAGCTGAAAAATTGCTCAGGCGGCTATAAACAAACGAACATATTGAGACGTCACCAGCTGTAGGTGAAGTACCACAAATCTAGACCTATGCTTAGCGCTCAGGGCCGTAGCAGTCAGGGTTCTGTAACGTGCCAACGCCTACCGTGACACGGGACCTCCGTTTTTAAGGTCATATCCGAAAGACCCGTGATTCTCACTTCTAAATGCCGAGCGTTTAGCGAAGGAGCAATCACTACCTATTTTTCGTCTTAGGTTTGACGCGGCCATGGCACGAGCGGGGCTCGAACTCACGACCTCCCGGTTATGAAGCGAACGCTCTAACCACTGAGCTACCGCGACCGGTCTACATTTGTGGTACTTCGCCCACAGCTGGTGATGTCTCAATATGAGTGAAAAATTCCCGATGGGACGTAAAACAATCAATCAAGCAATCAATTCAAGATATTGAACAGATTTTCTATGCCTAGAGTGGATTGACCCTTGAAGCTAGATCTTGAGACCTAAAAATAAATAGGGGTCATCAATTCCTTAGGATGTACCAGCATCCATATATATATTTAAAATCAAACAATCATTCCGCATATAGCAATGCTCAAAGAAAAATGTACAATATCCCTTGATATAATAAAAGTTGTTGCAAACACAAAATGGGGAGCAGATAAGAATACTCTACTACATCTGTATCACTCTCTCATCCGGTCTACACTAGACTACGGCTGTAGTGGAGCGGCAAGAACATCCTACATTAATACACCATTTAGGACTTCCACTGTGCACAGGAGCTGTTCGAACCTCTCCTGTAGATAGTTTGTATGTGGAGGCAAACGAACCACCTCTAGATCTACTTACAATGAAACTTATCTTAAAATACATTCTTAAATTAAAAGCTAACATTGACAATCCTGCATTTTCCATCCACAATTGGAAGATTTGTATGACAAAAATAAGACGTGTATAAAATCAAGTGGTCTCCAAGTTAAATTTTTTTTTTTTTTTACATGATTCTATCTTACCTTTGGACATCATAAAACCGTCATCACGCTCAGAAATACCACGATGGAAATTGCTAAAACCCAACGTTAACACTTCACGTTCTGAATATAAAAAATCTGAAACAAACTCCGCTCTTTTCAAACAAAAGTTATCCGAAATAAAACAATCTAAACATTCTACAATTGATGCTTATACATATGGTTCAAAACAGCAAAATAAAGTCGCTTCTGCTGCAGTAATCAATAACAACATTTTCTCAGCACGACTCCCAAATGAAGCAACAATTTATACCGCTGAAGCAAATGCTATCCAACTTACGTTACAGTACATAAAAATTTCTAATGACAAATACTTCACTATATTCTCAGACTCCCTACCTTGTCTACAGTCTATAAGTAATATGAATATTGACCATCCATATATTTTAGACATTTTAAACCAATACTATCTTCTAACTAAACAAAATGAAATAGTTGAGTTCTGCTAGATTCCTAGTCATATTGGTATCCATAGTAACAAGAAAGCAGGCAAAGAATGCACTACAAAATGATATTGTACTTTTTAAAATTCCTTACACAGATTTAAAATATATCATAAAACTATATGTAAATGATCTTTGGCAAATATATTGGGATTTCTTTGACAGAAGTAAACTGTATTGTATTCAAAACAAAGTAAACTAATCGTGTAACATTGTAATTAAACGCCAGGACGAAGTTATTATTTCAAGAATACGCATTGGACATTCAAAATAGACACATTCTTATTTATTAAACAGAGAACTTCAACCTCAATGTATATCTTGTGACTGTCCATTAACTATACTACACATTTATTTGGAATGTAGTGATTTTGAAAACAAAAAATATACTTTTTAATAATGAGCATTCAGAGTATTAATATTTACAAGAATGCGACTTTTACTTTTGTTATTTTGGGGTCCCTAAAATTTAATCGAAAATTTTGTAAACATCTACCTTCTAATACCTGATTTTATCGATTAAACTTTTGACATGTTCTATTTTTTGCATTAAATGTAAAAATTGTTCGACAGTTGAAATTAAGTCTTCCCGTACCTTAATTTTTCCGACATTATTTCCGTATGCAATGACCTAAAGTTGAACTCATTCGGCAAAATCAAATGCGCAAGTGCAATATCTCCGGTAAGCACGAAAGATGTCTGACACGAAAGGTTCGAAGCGAGGGAGAAAGCCGACTTTGACTGATTCGGGACGAAAAAGATATAAAAACATATAACATCGTTAACAATGCCAAAATAATGATGGTAACTAGAATTTTATCTCACCTCGCCGTCCATATTTTAATGAACCGGATACAACCCGATCCACCCCGATCAGCATCAGAATCATTCGTGTCAACATCGGTTATCTTCGGGATTGTCGCCGACGAGTAATCAGCTGCCGTTGTTAGGGTCAAACGGAATGTCGAGGAATATATTTTTCATCACGCAAAGGTGTGTAAACGATGCATAAGAGAGGAAATTCGATGCAGTTCTTTTTTTCAATCATCAACGTTCATTTAACCTCTTTTAATGCCACTATAATTTTGCAATTTTGACAGCTTATATTGCTTTAAAGGGTGCCCCGTGTCAAGGATTACAACCCCTTGGCACGTAAAATATTGTTTCCTTGATTTTCGAAAAAATAGGCTCACTGAGGGCCGTCAGGGAAACTTCCACCTTTCAAAACCAACCATATTTAAGTTACTTAACTGCCGTAAAATGGCCGAAATATTGCCAACTTGGCGTAAACCCCTAATCAATCAATATGTGTGTGTTAAAATATTTGAAGTAAAAGTATATTACGTTAGGGAGTAAGTCTAAATTGTAGGCTTTGCTAAAAGATGAAATAGATGTATCATTATTTTTTCTAGGTACTGGTAATGTAGCTCTACAGAAATACATAATGATGTATTACCCTGACGGATATCGTTATATCTACCTGCCTTCGCATCTTTTGCTGGATGGAGACACCACACCGCCGAGCTGTATTGACTTCAACCGGAAAGGGACCGCAATTACCTTGTTTGTTAATCTTCAGAAATCTTACAACATCAAAGATATACGGCTTTATTTCATTAATAAAGGTACAGTGCTTCGTCTTTACGTCTTAGAGATCGATAAAATTGGGGCTGGGGGTAGTTCTTTTTCTCGTAAATCTAATACTCATATACATTTCACACAACGGAAGTCACACTCGATGCCACGAAATGTCGATTTTAAAGATAAAGGACTTGGTTAAGTCAGCTGTAGGGCTGTAGCTCACTAGAAAGAACGGAACAAGACAGAGAGCTACAGGCAACACGAAGGATTTGTTTGTTGTTTTTCCGCCACACTCAACAATTTTTCAGTTATCTGGTGGCGTCCAGTTTTTTATTGGTGGAGGAGAGAACCTAGATCAATATACTCGGGAAAAGATCACCGGCCTTCCGAAAGTAAACTGGCAAACTTTCTCACATATATCGGCTCGAGCGAGATTCAAACCCGCGCCGACTAGAGTTGAAAGGCCTTGTGATTTTGAACGCGATGCTTTAACCACTCGGCCACGGAGGCCCCTGTAACACGAAGGATAATTACATTATGAGTACATACATCGAAGTTTCATACGTACCAATAATCAAAGATTTTATTTTGTTTCCAAACTAACATGGGTAATACTTCTAAAATGTCGATGGATAATTACGTATGTAGCAGGCTGTTTAATTTCATCTCAGACAATAGGACAATGTTCAATCTTGATTAATTTAACTCTTGAACATCTTTATTGGGCCTTATATGTATAATATATACATTGCGCGCGACTTTATACTTTACCGCAAGGAAAGCAATGATGTCGGTAAATTTTGAAATCGAGTTTGTTCTAAATTTCTAAATTCATTATTCTAGATCAAATGTAAAACACTAAAGGGTGGTTTGGTGATATGCACAAATCCAAGATTTTCTGGGGAAATAGCATATACTTGGCATGCGATATGCTAATGATACAGTCCTGTGGCCAGCATTCGGCTTGTTTCGGAGAGAAAGTGTAAAAAAAAAAAAAAAAAAAAAAAGAGAAAGCAGAAGACGGGCTTATTTTGAAACTATCCTCATCTATACTTCAATAGATTTTTGTCCTAGTTTTTGTTGTTTGGTTGGTTTTTATGCCAACTATTCCTTTTGTTAGAAACCTCTTGCAAGTTTCAGTTCAAAAAATTACGAAGTACAGCGACGTTCACCATGCAGTTAATGTCAGCTTGAATATACACAATATCTGATCAACTTTCAAAGAAGAGGGAGGGATTTCACCTGTAAACATTCACCACAATTTGACGAATAGCAAGAAAGAAGCAACCCATTGACAGCTTACTTAAGGGGACATTCGATATATCCCAGTGAACTCGAAAAAAAAGACACAAATTAGACCTCCACATCTGCTTTGTTCTTAGATATTTTATTGAAAATAGATGTTCCATGTCTATCATAGAAGAGCTAGAACTATATTTTATGACCGTTTCTTTTGCACGAGTTCCATCAAGTAGAATACACGATGACCTGAAAGCACTATGACGTCACACATATCTGCCGTAGCTTATGTTTGCGTTCAGGTCCGCATTTAGTTTTAATTGTTTGAAATTTATTTCTTTTATCGGAGTTTCCATCTGTGTAACTGACACCAAAGCAAAAATAGCAAGGGAAATAACTCGTCTACTTACCGTATATAAAGACTAATTGCTACCACTTACGTGGTCTTTATGTAATCGGTTTAAATCAATGACAGCATTATATATTTTCTGCACACAAGGTTTAAGAAAACATTGTCTGCTCTATATCTAGTGAACACTTTGCTTGGTAGACATATATTTCAAATTAAAAACTGACTCTTTTGAATATTGTAAAACAGGGTATACATGTTTCTGAAACATTTATTGTGTCTGTTCTTACTACCAACGCCTCTATCTCTCCCCCTCTCTCTATATATATATTCATTCCTTTTATATTTAACAGGTGTTACTGATATCTACTTTAACTACACAGTGATGAGATGGTACTCTTTACACCTCCATTCTGGAATAGAGAGGATATCTGCTAACTCTACAGAAGTAATCATTCCATTTCCACATCAAATATATGATTACGTTCAGATCTTGTTTAGCTTTTCAGCTGACGGACTCGCAGAAGTGGGTGATGTACCAGTTTTACTCTGTGAAATCGAGTTCAATGGTAAGATAACTGTCTATTAAATTTGTTCAAATGCAGCGTAGGCTAAGCAGTGACCCGTTTTGGTTCAACATACTTTTACATGATACATATATATATATATATGACACCTACAAGTATTTTCGATACAAATGGAAGCGTAATACGTACAGCCCTACAGCATTGACGACCTGAAACCTTTATACCGGACACTGATCTAACGTCAAACCCATTATAAAGCTACATCCTCAGTGTTTCAGTCCGAATCTTTAAATAAATTTTAAAAACTCCCTTTCAATAGCAACATGCATAGGTCTAAAATTGTGGCACTTCATCTAAAGCTGGAAACCTTAATTGTTTTATTAGCTCATATGAACTGAAAGTTTAAATGAGCTTTTTTGATCACATTTTGCCACCGGTCGCGGTAGCTCAGTGGTTAGAGCGTTCGCTTCGTAACCGGTAGGTCGTGAGTTCGAGCCCCGCTTGTGCCATGGCCGCGTCAAACCTAAGACGAAAAATAGGTAGTGATGGCTCCTTCGCCAAACGATCGGTATTTAGAAGTGAGAATCACGGGTTTTTCGGATATGACCTTAAAAACGGAGGTCCCGTGTCACGGTAGGCGTTGGCACGTTAAAGAACCCGCACTGCTACGGCCCTTAGCGCTAAGCATAGGTCTGAATTTGTGGTACTTCACCTACAGCTGGTGACGTCTCAATATGAGTGAAATATTCTCGACGGGACGTAAAACCGGTAGCCCACACCCATGAAAAAGTCAGGAAAGTGACTGCATGGAAAAGCTCTACCATTCAATCACATGTCAGTAAAAGTTCCGTTACCATCCAGTTTACTAAATAGCATAGTTTCATTCTGTGAAGGTTTAGAAATAAAATTTTAAAGCTGAAACTTTCGGCCCTAAGAGCTGCCGTTGATACAAATTTGGCTTAGACTCCAACAAAAGTAATTCATTTCTGTTGTCTTCCAGATTTACATAGAATGTATTAAATATACGATGTGTGGAATTTCATACTCCCTCAGGCATATTTCTGACACTTTGCCGGATTTGGCTCCACTGTTTCGTATTTTTGGTTCTTCATTTTCTACTAACTTCTGTCCTTAGGATGTCCTGAAAAACAGTACGGCAGTCCTTGCAGACCATGCCCCGTACATTGTGACCAATGTAACGCCGTTGACGGGTCCTGTGTATGTCAACCTGGATACCTGGGGGAAAATTGTACGGAAGGTAATTTTGGAATTGTTTTCGAAAATTTATTTTATACTATTGTTTTTGATAACTATTTTCGATTTTAGGGTTTTAGGTTTAATTTAATTATTACTTACAGAGTGTTCGAATAACACATATGGTATTAAATGTGTGTACAGCTGTGGACATTGCTTCAACGAAACGTGCGATCACGTGACTGGGAATTGTTTATCCGGTTGTGATCGAGGTTGGACAACAAGCAAATGCAATACAGGTATTACTGAACTAAATACTCCTACAAATAAGACGCAAGTAAAGAAATTTAACATCCTAACAATCAAAGCGATGCTAGATGAATGATCAGTATTCTTAGATATCCCGAAATTCTATTTGCCAATTTGGCAACTTCATACCAAAAAGAAATAAATAGCCGGTATTGAATTATACAATTTAATGATATTTCTCATAATTAGCTTGTAGCAGTGGCTGGTATGGACGGGACTGTGTGGTCAGATGCAGCAGTCACTGTATAACACCGTACCTGTGTGATCGCTTTACCGGAACTTGTCTTGGAGGATGCGCCACCGGATGGACAAATGACACCTGTGATTCTGGTCCGTGCTTCATCATATTGTATCTGCTATCATTTGTTTCCTCGTATTTCCTGATGATATGACTATTTGTTTCTTTTACGTCATGTGAAGAATTTTTCACTCCTAATGATATGTAAAAAATGTATATACATATTTTATTTTCAGTTGATACTGAATACTGTGAGTATTGAATTCCTCATAGGGTGGGGATTTTCATATGAATACAAATAGTCGTTGCAAGTTTCCTTGTTTTGCGTTCTGTGATGATACATGCTTTCTGAAATTCTTCTGCATTAGGTGTTGACTGGGCACCATCGTACGCGTCCGTAGCCTACCACAATATAACATGGAGAGAAGAGGGATCCGGTCGTGGGGAGACAACTCTGGTCAGATATGATCCCGCTGTTACCCTTGTGTGCAACTTTAGCTTAAAATCAGATGAAGATTTGCTTTATGACGTCACTTGGTTCATTGATGGACTCGAAGTCGTTAATCAGACGGTTGATTCGTCCACTAATTACACCGCTGTGATATCGGCACATGACTTCCTGAGAACAAAAAAGAAAATAGGATCAAATGTAAAATATTTTGCATGTTAATGTATTGTATTTTAGATCATGTTACGCAATTTTAATTTTCAACAGACTTTAACATATAGATATGAATTTTTCCAAGAAAAAAAAAAACTTGGACGACACAAATGATTTTCAATTTTTCATGACTGAAGTAAGCTTCTCCTACCCCCCCCCCCCATTTTTTTTAAGGTCAATTGCAAAGTAGGTGCCAAGCGCAAAGCAGAGAATGTCCCGTGCCTTTTCAAAGTGGGGAATCCATTTTTTGCCGGAATAAAGGTATGTAACAATGCTCATCATAGTGTATGGGTTAGAGTGTTTTCTTTGCAATCCATTACATATATATAATAAGCATGACATAGGTAGTAAGTGTTCCATCGTCAAGCGTCCAACACTACAAGTGAAGGTGACGGTCTTAAAACGAAGGTGATGTTAAGTTGGTACTATCACAAAGGTTCACTGAACGCCTCGTATAGGTCATAATTAGTGACACTTCGCGCACAGCTGGTGGCCTATCGCCATTAGTGGTGTGATGTCGCCAAAATTATAGGAGAACTAAATAGAGAGTAATTTCAGCACACTTCAAAAACACTTCAACCAAAATTGATTTTTCATCTTTAAAGCAATATAAGCTGCCAAAATTGCAATTTTTTATAGTGGCATTAAAAGAGGTTAAATGAACGTTGATATGATTGAAAAAAAGAACTGCATCGAATTTCCTCTCTTATGCATCGTTTACACACCTTTACGTGATGAAAGATATATTCCTCGACATTCCGTTTGACCCTAACAATGGCAGCTGATAAATCGTCGGCGACAATCCCGAAGATAACCGATGATGACACGAATGATTCTGATGCTGATCGGGGTGGATCGGGTTGTATCCGGGTCATTAAAATATGGACTGTGAGGTGAGATAAAATTCTAGTTACCATCATTATTTTGGCACTGTTAACGATGTTATATGTTTTTAAGTTATGATAGTATGTTTCTTAGTTATGATAGTTTTAAGGGATCGCTCGAAACATTACGCAAAATTCCAAAGTCGGCTTTCTCCCTCGCTTCGAACCTTTCGTGTCAGACATCTTTCGTGCTTACCGGAAATATTGCGCTTGCGCATATGACTTTGCCGAATGAGTTCAACTTTAGGTCATTGCATACGGAAATAATGTCGGGAAAATTAAGGTACGGGAAGACTTAATTTCAACTGTCGAACATTTTTGCATTTAATGCAAAAAATACAACATATCAAAAGTTTAATCGATAAAATCAGGTATTAGAAGGTAGATGTTTACAAAATTTTCGATTAAATTTTAGGACCCCAAAATAACAATTTTGACAGCTTATATTGCTTTAATGTAAAATTGGTTTGATGCTTTTCTAAGTTTCTACATTGTAAACATACACAATGATGCTATACACGTACAGTGCTTTCAATCACTACAAACCACCGGAAATCCCATGTCTCGCAGACTAATGTAATGTTCCCAGTCTTCGCACATGGTCCACTCCCGACATATGTATATACCGAAACGCACGCATCGCACGAACATCCCCGCCATCACGCGTTTACGCAAAGTTCCATTGTCAAGCAACATCAATATCTCCCATGGCAGTTTTCGCCTTGTTTACGTCTGCCAGACGCTGCACGTGGTCCCATGGCAACGAGCCAACAAATGGGGTGGTGGGTCTAACTACTTTACATTTCACATAAATTATCAATTATTACAACGTAATCACTGCAGATATAAATTGTTAAACATTTACATATAATTATACTACACATATCGTAACAGTCGCGGTAGCTCAGTGGTTAGAGCGTTCGCTTCGTAACCGGGAGGTCACGAGGTCGAGCTCCGCTCGTGCCATAGCCGTGTCAAACTTAAGACGAAAAATAGGTAGTGATTGCTCCTTCGCCAAACGCTCGGCATTTAGAAGTGAGAATCACGGGTCTTTCGGATATGACCTTGAAAACGGAGGTCCCGTTTCACGGTAGGCGTTGGCACGTTAAAGAACCCTCACTGCTACGGCCCTGAGCGCTACGCATAGGTCTAAATTGGTAGTACTTCACCTGCAGCTGGTGACGTCTCAAATTGAGTGAACAATTCTCGACGGGACGTAAAACAAACAAACAAACAAACAGGAGTATTTACAATGGCGATAGGTCACTAGCTATAAGTGAAATGTCACAAATTATGATCTATGACCGGTAAATAGTCCTCTAAGGGGACGTAAATACATACAAAGACTACGCTGTAAAGCGCGAAATTTAGTCTATATCTTTCTGCGTTAAAGTATGGCGGGATATTGCCAACTTGGCTTAAAATGGCATACTGGACAACCTTTTAATCAAAGACTCTTCATTAAGTTTAAAGATGATCAAAGTTAAACCTTTGCTATTAAAATAACGGTGCAGTATTCAAAGAAACAACATTTTGCATCCTTTCATGTAACAGATATCCATTAGATGTTTAATCGTGTAATAAACATAGAAAGAATAATCGCATATCTGTTTCAGATTGTTAACCCTAGTATAGAGCTAGAGAGAAAGGGTTCCAGTAATGTACAGCTGGAGATGACGATACCGTTCGCCTCCGAATCTCTTTACGTCAATGGTGTTTTGCAATCAGTAAGCGACCTGAATATACACATGACTTTCAAAACGGACGACTCGTCTAAATGCAGTGGGGGAGGATCTTCAAATCAGTGCGAGGTCAAAGTGAAAAGTTACAGTTACAACGACAGACATAAATATCACAACGATGAATGGAGACAGAATATCTCATTTCCGGTTTACAGCCAGGATACTGACGGTTACGTCATCAGCAGTCACATGACTCTACGATTAAAGACAGGAGGAACTAACGGGATCGGAAGTAAAATATTTGAACACGTACCTCTCCCTGATATCTCGGTGAGTTCTCACGTGAATTCCATATGTGAAGTATTGACTCTTGCATATTTGGCAACTGGGAAATATATTTATCACAAAGTCCCGAACACTTCAGCAAAACGATTTATGTACAAGTCTGAGAGAATACAGAGACTTAGTAACATTACATTTGTTGCAATTCAGTCTGTTCTGGCAATCAGTATATGACGTTGTGTAAAAATTGAAACTGCATATCTGTTAACGATAGTGCTTTAAATGCATTAAAACATGGGACTATGCTAAATGAACAACCTTCACAGATAACTGGCGCACGGCGCCTTGCTTAAGTCCAAGGTGTCGCAAGTCATGAAAAGATAACACGGTTATACCGTTTCTGTGTGATAACAGGATCGTAAACTCTTTCGAAATCTAATAGTTTGACAAAATATATGTGAGCAGTTTCTGATTTCCAATTTTATGATAATTTTAATTTCTTCAGATTCGTGTTCGGGAAACAAACGATGTGTGGAAAGGAAGGTCGTGCGGCGTTAGAGCGGACCCCCACATGTACACGTTTGATGGGAAGTAAGTAAACACACCAATGTATAAATAAAACGTATCCGTTCTTCTCTTGGTCCAAACACTCACAACTTCTTCTGTTTAATCAATGTAAACCATATTTGATATCTCAATATGTAAAGGTGAAGATAACGAATGATCAATCACATAACTCTTACAGGTCCGTGGGGATCCGGGTTGTTAGATTAGATCCTCAGCTAGTCGTAAGGGGCAATTAAATGGGGCGGTCCTTCGGATGAGACCGCCAAAACCGAGTCCCGTGTCATAGCAGGTGTGGCATGTGAAAGATCCCTCCCTGCTCAAAGGTCTAAATTTGCATCCCTTCACCGGCAATGGTGACGTCTCCATATGAGTGAAAGATTCTCGTTAAACAATATTTAATCAGTCAATCAACCTATATCATTAATATATGGCTGTTTATATGCTCTACTGCCCAAATTGCAAGGGGGGGGGGGGTAAATTATTTAAATTTTGTTGATAAATTAATGTATATGCTATAGTTTCTTGATTTTTACTGAGTTGTATATATTAGAATAAATATCAGAAATAACACAGAGGCTCGTTCTTACTTTTTAATGAAAAAATCCAAGAAGCATGCGTGTCGTGAGTTCATAATATGGTCAAAATAAATGGCACAACTTGAAGACCATCACTGATCCAAAGTAATGGAAAATGAACATGAATATAGTTTTATTTATGTAGTTTAGCACATTTGTTTTAGATATTTTTCATATTTTACCAAATAAAGGCATCCAACTGCTTTTTATTAATGAAATAAATTACGGAAATTTAACGTAACGTTCCGTCTCATGATAACCGATTTTTTGCTTTGTTTTAATCTTAAAACCAAGTCATAACTTTTAATGCAAACAAATGTTCGATTTACTTGCAGCGTTTGTTTATTATTTTTCCGTTTCTTTCCGTCTCGAAATATTTGGTTACGTGCGGTTATCAATGTGATTGCATAGACCGATTCACAACTCGTATTGATACAAACACGTAGACGATTAAGATCAATATTGTTGTGGTAAGCGACCACAACGTCAGTTCTTGGCATGGATCTAGACGAAAGAGAGGTGTTGACACGAGGGAGCTGTCTGTCCATTTGTGACGTGAGTACATTATGTGACGTGAGATCGCAATTTATTATGCTTATTAACAACTAAATATCATGCCTTTTATACATTAAAAAATTCAAATTCATAACTTGATATAGGAAACATTTTATAACTATTTTGATATCCCAGGCCAACAAATTCTTGATATAAACAAGAATGTGGACGGAAACTCAGTACACCATTACGTAACGAAGACGGATTACAATATGTCGTCCCGATTACGTGAAAACGAACTACGATGGAATGTAAGAATTGATTACAGCTGGAGGTTAAAATATTAAATGCATCTACAAAAATATTGTTAATAAAATGACCTTTCATTTGTTTCAAGATAAAATTCCGAAGCATTTGAGAAATACCAGCTTTTTTAACTCACGTAACATAGACACCTTCAACATTTCCTTCCTTGTTACGTTATGAAACTCTTACATCCGTCCAAGTTACGTTTTTTTTTTTATTTTTATGGGTATATTTGACATACTTACATAAAGGTGTCCTCCTTACTTTTAACATGCAATTTTAAAATGGTATGAATGAATACAAGTCCTTTATATATGTAAATTTGACGAAACATGGTACTATCTAGCAAGAGGAGGACATGAACCTGTTTGTACTGTACACAGTAAAAATTATTTTACATATGAGTATAAAAAGTATATTATTTGACAAGGTCCCTGCTCGCAGCTCCTTAGAAGTTATTTCGGATTCCCAACATTTTAGGTTGAGCATCACTGAAGAGACATTATTTGTCGAAAATTCATACCGTTGATGTTTTATAATTAATAACACTATGTAACTCAAATGATTAAAATTGATTCAGGTTGTGCTTTAGAAAAATTCAACAACATAATGATAAATAAATAGTTAAAAATAAATATTATAATAATGTCCTAAAAAAATTAACAGTTTCTGAACTCCCGAGAATTTAACCATTAATTATATTCCCTCGTACTAGATTCTCCTACCTTTTGTAATTTTCAACATCTTCAAAATTTATTAAGGACTCTTGAAGTTGTCATCCATCATGTACCCCCCCCCCCAAAAAAAAAGAGGAAAACACACACACAAACACATCAACAAATTGGCCAATTCTAATTGTGATAACAAAATTTATTCATTTTTTTTATATTTTAGTAACATGAAAATCAAACTAAGATCTAATTTGAGGCCATCAACATCCACTCATCTTGATCATCAGAAAGAAAGCCAGGCTGTAGTGAATGTGGCAACAAAAGTGAACAATGCAAAGAGATCGAAAAAGTACAGAGATAGAATAAAACAAGATGAAAAATTACATGAGTATATGAAACAGAACATGCTGCTTATATGAGGAAAAATCGCAGTACATGGTCAGAGGAAGCGAAAAACCAGAACAGAGAGCAAACTAAAGAAAGGATGAGGAAGTACAGGGAACGCCAAAAAGTAAAAAGATTGCAAGCAAAAGATGTATCTGTAAGAACTAGACAAGATATGGAGAAACAAAGAGTGGAAAGAGAGAAATGGCGCAAAGCTAAACAAAGACAGCGACAGAATTTGACAGCGCAGAAAAAAGAATCAGGGAGAAAGATAGGGACAGAAAACGAAAGAAGCGATCAGAAGAGCTACAAGCTTCAACCATGCCTTCGATAACATCTTCATTAGAACCCCAAACATCAACCACCCCATATACACCTGCAGCACTGAATAAAGCTGTTTATCGACTGAAATGCAAACTTCCAAAACGTCCCAGGAAATATACAAATGTGATATCAACCTTGATAGATAAAGCGTCTCCACGGAAATCAGAAGAGCTTAAGAGAAAGGGAATTGCTTCACAAAAAGATGTCAAGTGGAAAGAAAATCTGTCGGATACCTTAAAACAAACATATCAGTCATTACAAGGGAGACAGAAGTCGAAACTACAAATACAGAGAGAGTTTGTCCGACATCTAGCTAATAAGGTGAAGGGAAGAATCAAAAGGAAAGTATGCGACCATATGGGAATTAATCGCAATTTTTTTGCGAAAAGCTCCAAAGGTGTACAGGCCAGTAAAACGAGAAAGGATGCAGTAGACCCACAATTGAAAGAGTCTGTAGACAGAGTATATCTGTCAATGTTCCGAACAAGAAAATGGTGAATAAAGATGAACCAAAGTATGTCTTGCAGAATTCGTACAAGTATTCGTTTGATAAGTGGCAGCAACAAAACCCAAACAAGAAACTGTCTTTCTCAAAATTTGCACAAATGAAGCCAAAAAATGTTCTGTAGCAAAGCAGACGCCATTTGCTGAGTTGCTTATGTGAGTACTGTGAAGGCGTAAGATTGAAAATTGAAGCTATTAACAAATGTGCACAGGCATTGGACAAACCAGAAATGAAGATCTTAAATAAACATAGTTGCATAGAATCTATACTTTGTCCCAAGGAACAAGCCAAGGACTTCCACAAACTGGACTGTATAGACCGGAAATGTAATGTTTGCCCCTGTCAAGCTCTAGAACAAAAATTGGAACCACTGCTTGATCTGAATGAAATAATGTACAGAAGTTGGTTGATTGATTGATTGATTGGGGTTTTACGCCGTGTTGGCAATATTTCAGCCATGTTACGGCGATTAAACAACTGAAACATGATTGGTTTTGAGAGCTGAAGTTTCCCTGACGGCCCTCAGTGAGCCTACTCTTTTTTGAAAATCAAGGAAACGATCTTTTACGTGCCAAGGGGGTTGTAGTCCTTGACACGGGACACCCTTTAAAGTCCCATCCGACGGACTTAAAAGTTAAAAATCGTAAACAGGTAAAAATATATATCATTTTGTGTATATGAATAGGTTATATTGTAAAGGATCAAATTTTTCTGTAAAAGTCGCATTCTTGTAAATATTTTATAATAAGATGATGGTCAATATTTGTAAAAAGTTGATACATTGATTGCACATTATTAAAAAGTCTATTTCGTTTGGGTGTAAAATCACTACATTCCAAAAGAATGTGTTGTATAGTTAATGGACAGTCACAAGATATACATTGAGGTTGAAGTCCTCTGTTTAATAAATAAGATTGTGTCAATTTTGAATGTCCGATGCGTATTCTTGAAATTATAAGTTCGTCCTGGCGTTTCATTACAATGTTACACGGTTTGTTTATTTTGTTTTGAATAGAATACAGTTTACTTCTGTCACAGAAATCCCAATATATTTGCCAAAGGTCATTTACATATAGTTTTATGTTATATTTCAAATCTGTGTAAGGAATTTTAAAATGTACAATATCGTTTCGTAGTGCATTCCTTGCCTCTTTGTCTGCTTTGTTGTTACCATGGATACCAATATGACTACGAATCCAGCAGATCTCAACTATTTTATTTTGTTTAGTCAGAAGATAATACTGGTTTAAAATGTCTAAAATATATGGATGATCAATATTCATATTACTTATAGACAAGATAGGGAGTCTGAGAATATAGTGAAGTATTTCCACAAACTGGACTGTATAGACCGGAAATGTAATGTTTGCCCCTGTCAAGCTCTAGAATAAAAATTGGAACCACTGCTTGATCTGAATGAAATAATGTACAGAAGTTGGGATTTAGTCAGATATGAAAATAGGAAAACTGGAAAGGTTTCATCAAAAAGGGAAATTGTGGAAAAACCAACCAGTCCTAGTGAATTTATTCAACTTTTTTATTGAAGGAAGTGTCTTTCCTGGCAGTGCATTTGTTTGAAGCTTACGGGCTGTTGCTAAAAAATTTGAAAAGCAACCAAGTTATGATCACAGCTGACTTTGCTGAAAATTTTACATGTTTTAACCAAAATGAGATCCAGGGAGCACACTGGATGAGGAATTCGGTGACGATACATCCAACAATTGTGAACTACATTTGTCCTATCGATAATGAATCGGTGGAAGAAGAAATTGACATTATTAGTGATGACTTTCTTCATGATGCTCATGCATTTTACAAATTTACCCAAGTGATATTTCAGCACCTCACGATATATATATTCACATCGATGACCTTTTCATAATCAGTGATGGCTGCGCAGCACAATATAAATGCAAAACAGCATTTATGGATACTAGCAATGGATATGACGACTTTGGGGCTGTCATTGAACGTTCCTACTATGGATCTAGGCATGGAAAAAACAGATGCGATGGTGAAGGTGGAATATTGAAGTCCAAAGTTACCAGAGCTGTGAAAAATGGAGAAGTCGTAATAAACAATGCGGAGAAGTTTGCGTATTATTGTAAGGAAACGTTGACAAAGCTAGCAACAGGACCAAGGGATGGCTGCAATCATAAACGGAGAACAATTATTTTCGTACCACAAGAAGATATCAATCGGAATCGTGATTTTCGTTAAGTAAAAACACTGAAAGGAACCCGCAGACTGCATTCAGTAAAAGGTGTACAGCAAGGTGTTCTACTTACAAGGAGACTGTCATGTTACTGCCAAGAATGCTTGAACAAGAACTATGACATGTGTGCAAATGCAGATTATGTTGACGGGTGGAAATTGAGTTGTATTTCAACAACACAAGCTAATCAGCGCAGCAATAGGACAGCTCAGGCAGATGGTGATGGAGTTCAGATGGCAGGTGGTGATGGAGTTCAGGTGGCAGATGGTGATGGAGTCCAGATGGCAGATGGTGATGGGAGTCCAGATGGCAGATGGTGATGGAGTCCAGATGGCAGATGGTGATGGAGTTGAGATGGCAGGTGGTGATGGAATTCAGATGGAGCATGATGCAGACCTTTTATCAGTATTACAGCCAGGTACAAACGCCTTTTACTTTTTGTTTGTTTTTGTTTATAAACTGATAATATGAAACATTTTTATTAAATATTTATTTCATTTGATTGTCATGAAGGGATAGACACAAGGTATTTACTTCTTACATATTTTGTAGACGAGGGAACTCTATCTGATGAAAGCATGAACCTGTCCATTTCAACTATGAACACCAAGTAAGTATCTTCTGTTTTCTAAGATCTTTATTATTAGTTTTTTCATATCCATTAAATTCTGTTCATTCTGATTTCGTATTTCTGTCATACAGGCTTGATCTAAAAGAGGGTGATTTTGTACAAGTGTCCATACAATCAGGGGAAAACAAATATAGATCTTGTGTAGCAGAGGTACAATTAGATGTTGCAAAAGTTTGTTTTATTGTTTGTTTCTATTCCATTTCAGTAAAACTGTTATATAATGAACACAGATATGCACTAAATTTACAGTTAATACAATGACATAATATAAAATACATATTTGGGAGTCCGTGGAGTTCATTATCAACAAGTTTTACTTTCTTTACAATTGGTTTTACAAGGTTTTATTTTCTTTTTCAGTTGTGCTTTACAATTTTACTTTGAAATAACATTTAAAACTTGTGGAATTACACTTATGAGGAACTATATTGTGATTATTGCTTTTTTTAGGTTTTGGAAGCAGATCAGCAAGATGTCCGTCTACAGTACATGGTACAAGACCGGGATACAAAGCTGTATTATTGCCCAGCTAAAAATGACAGAAGTTGGGAACCTCGGTCTTCTGTTACTTCTATTTTGCCATTTCCAGATATTTCGAAAAAGAGTAGTAACAGAAAACAGTACTTCACATTTCACAAATAAAAGTTGTACTCTACTGAAGTTTGTGTAATTTTTTTAAGCACCCACAATGTATCTGGAGGTCCTGGGTTTGAAGCTGACAGTGCCAGACTACATGTATATACTCAGAAAAAGGCAGCAGTCACTGGATTGTGACAAGGTCATAGTCGCCATTGAAAGATTTTGCCAATACATCTTGGATTTCTTTGCTTCCACAGATGTAAACTAAGAAGAAAAATTACTAAACTATCTCCAAAAATAGTAAATAAGTATATTTTTGTTAATAATAGTTTCAAAAAATGCAATATGAAATTGGGGGAGATAAATAATAAATGTTTTTCTGTTTCCGTCCCTGTTGCATGAGTAACATTTCAATATGGTGCATTAGTATTTCAAAATTGTACTAATGATATAAGCAGATAAGTGGAAACGTCGGCAAATATTTATGAATTAGCATCTCTGTTCCTTTCCACATTTAATAACTACACTTCAAATCGGATTTATACTTATAATATTGCAAATCAAATATGACAAGTGTAAAATAGGACTCTGTCGACAAGTCCACCATGCTGTATTTTTCAGGAAAAAGGATAACAAAGGAACATAATACGTGCCCAAAATCAATATGGGTAATTAACTTCTTCAACGAGAATAATATATTTACAGATCTTATGAATGCCAGATTCCCGGCCAGTTTATCAACTACAGAAATCAACGTCAATTACAATGGGTAATGTGCTGTCATTATATTCCATACTGTGAACAGATAATTATATCCAATACTGTAAACAGGGCTAATGTCCTGTCATTAGGTTCCATGTAAACAATTACTGTATACAGACAATTATATTCAGTACTGTATGAAGGGACGTATTTTCCCAGATTTAAGATTCTATATTACCACTGAAAACAATGCATAAATTCATATTCGGCTAGTTTTAAATTGCCCCATCTAGTTTTCCATACTGAGATACCAATGCAAGCTTTTATAATACCCCAATAACAAATTTAAGTATTGACTTCAGCATAGATACATATTGACTTTAGTGAAAGATTCTCGAGTGGGACGTTAAACAATATATAATCAATCAATCAATCAATCATATTGACTTCAGCATAAATAAACAATAATTTTAGGGAATGCTAATGTAAATGAGTTTTGTATATTTTTCTTAACATACCGATGTGCGATAGTTCGTTTTGATTCTCTGTGTATTACATGCAGTAGGCAATTTTGTGTCTGAAATCTCTATGGTACTTTACATACAAACGATAGAACATTTTAATTCATGTGTTGAATCTTTCCCCCACAGATTCAATCCAAACATCACTTATGTTTCCCGTCATATGGCGGCCCCTGGTGCGTCTGCGCAGTCGCGGCCAGAGCTGGAAGAGACGTTTTTATCATAGATTTATGTGGAGGAAGTGGCGTCATCAATTTTGAGATGTGCGAGGACAACATTCTTCGAGTGACAAAAGTCTACGATAGATACTACAAGGTAACACTTGTAATTAATGGGTTTTTTTTCTAGCGTGTTTTTTAAATCAAATATACGAATGATTTAAATACGGAAGGTCGATGAAATAATACTCTTCTGAAGAATAAGTTATTAATTATGATGCTGTGTAGTGTGAAATATTCTGAGGTACATTTAAGCACAACACTGTGGGGTTCTCTTGACTACGAATCACAAAAGTAAGCGAACACTGCATCCACAGAATTACCACCAACAATGTTAAATTAATATGAGATTATGCTATTTGGCCCAAGAAATTAATATAAATAAACATAGGGTATACTCAAGTCTTCGTGAGGCCAACAAAAAATTCCAATTTTGATATAGAAATGTGCAATGAATTGTATACCAAAGTTTCTTCACACCAAACAGTCGGAGTTGAACTTTAGTTTTACATGATAAGCCTAGTAGTCCAGTAAAGAAGAAGTGTTGACCTTAAACAAATTGCAACAATTTTTTTTTTATAGCAGTTCAAAGATATTCTGTTAGTAGTCTTAATAAGAAAAATCCACTTCAAAATATTGTAATTTAAAATATTTTTTATCAAATAAAACTCGATATATTTTGCATACATTCAATGTCTTTTATGCGCTACCGTACCTCAAGTTTATGATGTATTATTGGTGGATCTTACGTCAACAACATCATGAGAGTTGAGAATATACATGAATTGTTTGTACCTTGCCGTATTTCCAGGAGGTAAGTAATTATTGAGTATGCAGTAAAACATTTTTACATGTTTTGATCCTCTTCCATTTAAAAAATAATCAATCCACACCAGACGTGAATCGGTCAGTAGTACGATCTCGAATACGATGGCATATGTTATAAATGCCCAGATTTATTTAGCCCAAGAATTTAGAAAAAATTAAGATTTCATTTAATTTAAGAGTTATTTTGAGCTGCATTAGATAATAAAGCCTATCTTTTGTAATTTGTACGAAATTAAACCTATTCGTTGGGGTCAGGCATGTTGGGAAAAAAATTATGGAACGCAATTTGGGTCAAAATTTAACAAAATACAGCATAATGCTTCATTTGTTTTTTTTCTTTTCGCAACGGAATAATGATTTTTTTTTGATAAATAAGATGATTATATTTATCAAATACATGTATGTAATTGTATTTCAAACTTTGAATGCATGACGTATCCCAATCTCATTCAATTTAAAATTACACTGAGTCAAAAAAAAAAAAGCCTCACAAAATTAATTTTGTAAAATATTGAATACTTTCCCCCTGATGATACACCTGTGTAGCCAACATGGGATCCCTATCTGTCGACTCTGGAAAACCGTTAGCCAAACCCACTCACAGCCATCCATTTCTTGTGTAAATGCCTTTCGTGCCAAATCAGGTTTTGCACGTGCATTCAATGTTGTGAACTCCACATCGAAGTTGGATTCATTTGCACATGTTTGCCATGGCCTCAAACATTAAAAAAAAAACACTTTTAAGCCACATTTGTAACAGTGCTTGAAATGCCGCGATTGTCAAATGTGCAACGTGAACGTGCCGTTGGCATGTTGCAAGCGGGGCGATCAGTTATTGACATCGCAACAGCAATGGGATGCAGACGTCGTACTGTGTATGACTTGCGACATCGTCTACAACAAAGTGGCACCACTGCTGATCGCCCAAGGTCGGGTCGTCCACGTGTAACGTCACGAGTTGAAGACCGGAACATCGTCCTACGTCACCTTCGTAACCGATTTCTGCCGGCTGCACGAACCAGAGCTGAGATGTTTCAAGGTCGGCTGTCCGCACAGACCATCCGAAATCGGTTGCGGTCTGCCAATCTCCATGCTCGACGTCCGTCTCGTGGGCTAATTTTGACGCCATTTCATCGACGTCAGCGTCTGCTGTGGGCCCAACGTCACCTCCGATGGACCCAGAGAGACTGGAATCGAGTCGTCTTTAGTGATGAATCGCGGTTTACCCTCAGATTTGCGGACGGCAGGCTAAGAGTCTGGAGACGACCTAATGAACGGTATGCCCAGTGTTGTGTGCAGGAAGTGGACAGATTCGGGGGCGGAAGTTGCATGGCATGGGGTGCTTTCTGTGGGAACAACCGTTCCAGACTTCTGGTCATCCATGGAAACCTCACAGCTGCTGCTTATCGCGATCAGGTACTCACCCCTGAACTCATTCCCTTCATGGCGGCTCATGGTCCAGGTCTACAGTTCCAGCATGATAATGCACGGCCGCACACCGCGTTGTTGACACGAAATTTCCTTCAAAATGCTGGCATCAACGTCATGGACTGGCCATCGAGGTCCCCTGACCTTAATCCCATCGAGCACGTTTGGGATGCACTAGGGAGAGGGCTTCGTGAACTTAGGAACCAACCGCAGAATTGGCAGGAACTTGGCGCTGCCTTGCAAGATCAATGGCGCCGAATCCCCAACCATGTGTTCACAAACATCAGGCAGTCGATGAGGAGACGGTGCATGGCTGTGGTGAATGCGCGAGGCGGCCATACTCAATATTGAACTGAGACATTTCGACGTTTCATTCTTGTGACTTGACATTCTGTGTACAAATGTTTTGGAACGGCGTGTAGACTAACTGAACAGATCTGTGGCACTGTCAGTGTATTGATTACATCACACACATCTCAGCAATGAAATAAAATCACTGGCACCATCCTATTGTCTCTTGTTCGTTTTAAGTGCCTTGACAAGAGAATGTGAAGTTTCTTTTTTGACTCAGTGTAATTTTGTTTTAAAAGTCAAATTGTTGATAGAAATATACCTTCTATAATTAAATACTCAGTGTATTGCTTGAGATTTAAAGTTTAAATCAGAATTGAATTGCCGATTTAAATTACTACTTTTGAATAATCAAGAGTGACAAATGTTACATGTCTACAAATGTATTTTCTTTTCAAACTTTTCAGCAAATATGGAGGTCTGCAAAATATGTCACGGTCCCCTTGCTACCAGCAGCACTGTATATTTGACTTCGAAAGGAAGCAAAACTATTAATGCAGCGAGTGAAGAAAGAGGACAGGACATACTTTGTATCCCTGGTGATGTCGTTCATACAGATTGCAGAAAATTTCTTACTGATAAGAGAAGAATTCTTGTAGCAAAGCGGAGAATAGCAAATTGCAACAACGATACCTCAGAACCTCCAAAACGTAGATCTCATTCATCTTTTGACTTCCGGGACCACTGTTTGTTCTGTGGATTTCCAGCTAAAATAAGTGAGAGGAAACGTGGAAACGATGCCTTTAGTGTAAGAACATTTGAATTTCAGAAGGCCATTGGGAAAATTTGCGAAGAAAGGAATGACAGTTGGAGCCGTGAAGTTAAAGGAAGGCTGGGAGTTATAAATGACTTACACGCAGCTGATGCTGTATATCACCAAACCTGTAGTGTCAATTTCCGTACCAGAAAAAACATTCCTAGCATATTTTCTCCAACACCAGCGAAACAAAAAAAGGAATGTACTTCAGGTAGACCAGTAGAACTCATACAACAAAAAGCATTCATGAAAATAACTGATCATTTAGAAGCAAATGACGATGAGCAAATTACCATAGCAGATCTTGTTAAAAAAATGGAAGAATTTTGTGAAATTCCTTACAGTGTTGTGTACATGAAACAGAAGCTTCGACAAAAATATGACAAAGACATTGTCTTCACCGATGTCAATGGCAAATTGGATGTTGTCACATTTTGTTACACAGCTAAATCAATTCTTCATGACTTCTACATGCAACAGAAAAAAGATCCTGAGTCAGACAAGCTTGCTCTAATAACCGCTGCATCCAAGATCATACGCAGTGACATTAAGTGCATGTCCATTTCAAAGCAATCTTATCCATCCCCAACAGAAGTAGGATCGATGAATTTTCATACAAATTTCTTACCGCTGTCACTGAAAAACATTTTAGATAGCATTTTCATAGAAAAAAATCCTAATCTGAAGATAGCAGCAATTGGTCAAGCGATGATTCAGGCGGCAAGGCCAAGGGTCATTATTTCACCATTACAAATCAGTCTGGGTGCATCAACACTTTGCCTCTCGTTTCCTTATTGACACTTTGCATAATCTTGGCTTCTGCACATCCTACTCTGAAATAAAAAAGTTCCAATCATCCGCTGCTGTGGTACGAGGCAATTCACTTCAGGTTGATGTTGGAGAGTAGTCTTGTTTGCAGTTTGTCGCAGACAATGTTGATCACAATGCCTGTACGATTGATGGTCTGAATACTTTCCATGGAATGGGAATCATGGCAGCAATAACACCAGTTGTGAAAAAAGATTTTCAAGTTCCAAGAAGAGATGTTTCAAAAGAGGAAATACTGAACATTGGAACAATTGATGTATCTCTGTATCAGCAGAAAACAAAGACTGAAAACTCAGAATGTTGGAAGCAAAAAATAAATTTTGGGAATTAGACTTCATGTCATCGATAATTTGGCCATTGAGATATCCGAAACCTGCATGGTCTGGATTTTTACAGATGTTTAGTAGTGGATCCTTCCCTGGACAGTCTTCGTCAGTTTTTTTTCCAGTGATAGACCTTGATCCAAGTAACATGTCTTGCATCTACACAACACTCAAATTTGTTGTTAAGGAAGCTTCGAGGTACAACAAAACGCCCGTAATAACTTTCGATCAACCGTTGTACTGGAAAGCGCTTCTTATTACTAGAAATGAAAGAGAAAATGACCTAAATAGAATAGTAATACGCCTTGGAGGTTTTCATTTACAGATGAGCTTCCTCGGTGCCATTGGTCATATAATGGATGGATCAGGTTTACAAGAGCTTCTTGAATGTGTCTATGCTCCAAATGCCGTTGTACATATGCTCAGTGGAAAGGTTGTTTCAAGAGCCGTCAGAGGTCATGTTTTGGTTGAATCTACTCTTTATGCCCTAATTCTGTCGGAGATTTATAGAATACAAATTCCAAATGAAGAAAATGGAGGGGGAAAATATCCAAACGATGAATCAAGGGATCTTCAACCTGATGACACAGAGTTGGATATGGAGAATCATTCTGCAGAAAATTTGTCAGATTGCAATCTTGCACAGAAGGACAGCAGTAATGCAGATGAGACCATGAGTGGCAGAGATGATAGCTTCCACATGTTGCATCCTGACTTGCAAATTATTTGTGCAATGTATGACAATATGTGCAATGGAAACGTATCAGCGGATGAAGCTTGTAAAAATGACGTTTTTAAGGGCATAAAAGACAAAATTTCAGGATTTATGAGAGATCTCTCCTCGAATCGCACAGCTACTCTTTGGTTTGAATACCTTAACATGGTTTCCCTCCTGCACATATTTATAAAAGCTGAAAGGACAGGGGATTGGTTTCTACACCTACAAACAGTTCAAAAAATGCTGCCATATTTAGCTGCTGCTGGACATAACCTATATGTTAAATCTGCATACATTTACTTGACTGAAATGTGCGAACTAGAAGAGACACATCCTGATGTCCATAGTCTTTTTGCAGCAGGCTATCACGTTGTTCGCAGATCCAATAAGTACTGGGCAGGATTATCTACCGATTTATCAATTGAACAAATCTTGATGCGTAGTCTGAAAACAACAGGTGGACTAACCAGAGGCAGGGGAATGTCCGAATATCAAAGAGCATTGTGGTTGTTGTCCAGCCCAATATGTGCAGGGATTACTCAGAGTCTGCAGATATTGACAGAAGTGAACTACAGCACAAGTGAGCAACATAAAGAAACTTCAAAAAGCAGACAAGAAAGAGACCATAAAGACCTGTTAGTGCTTGTAAATCGGATAGCGGAGCGAAACCCTTTTGATAGAAATGTTGTTCAACTTCGAAGTATCGAAACAGGGATGACAGCAGAAAAAGATGTGAATGTGGACAGATGCAATGAGATTGGATCAAAGATAATTTCTTCATTGTCTGGAAATGATGCAACCACCTTTTCTTTCAAGAAAAAGAACAAAGCCATATCTATGCACACTAAACAAGCCTTAACAATCGATAATGAAACTGCCCAAGTAGATCCCCAACTTTTATTTCAGAGGATAACAACTGTAGCCCGAGACGCATTTCCCGAAATGAGTGAACTTTTTAAATTTGAACTGTCAAGTCATCCCTCTTCTCTGTTTGATAATTCGAGAATGCTACGAGAAGCGCACAAAAGCAACCTTGCAGATGCAATTTGGACGTCGGGTGAATGCGGGATTGATGCCTTACCAGTCGATACTAAATATGTTCTGGATGGTGGGTCTTTATTGCACAAATTACCATGGACTTCCAAATCAACATTTGGTGATATATCCAAAATGTATTCAAGATACGTTGCTTCAAAATTTTCAAACTGCATGGTTGTTTTTGATGGTTACTCAAATGGCCCCACAACCAAAGATGTTGCTCACATCAGACGCTCCAAGGGGCTGACAGGACGTGATGTTTTCTTCAACGAAAATACACCGTTTCGTTCAAAAAAAGAAGTGTTTCTGTCTAATCCATCAAACAAACGGAAATTTATCGAGCTCTTACAGAATGACTTACAAAGTCAGGATGTTGCACAATAAATGCAGACTGTGATGCAGACCTTCTGATTGTTCAAACGACGTTA
Organism: Ostrea denselamellosa; assembly: GCA_024699665.1. Taxonomy (NCBI): domain Eukaryota; kingdom Metazoa; phylum Mollusca; class Bivalvia; order Ostreida; family Ostreidae; genus Ostrea; species Ostrea denselamellosa. The sequence goes on from JAMZEH010000075.1 coordinate 6,411,587, forward strand.
TCGCAAGGGAAAAAAAGTAATGTCGCTCTTATTGGAGAAGATACAGACCTGTTAGTGCTTTTATTGCATCATATGGATCTTGCAGAAAGCAAAGAAGTTTATTTTCTCTCTGATAGAGTTAACAAAACTGGAAAAATATGGGGCATTAAAAAGACCAAGATACATTTAACAGACGAACTTTGCGAGTGTATTCTGTTTTTACATGCATTGACAGGTTATGACACTACCTCTAGAATATATGGTTTGAGTAAGGGACAAATGTTAAAGAAAGTAAAAGCTGATTCATCTTATTACAAGGATGTTTCCTCTTACTTTCTAGCTAATTCGCCGATGCCATCTAAAGAAATGCTTGCATCTCAAGGGGAAGAGGTTATAGCTGGTTTATTTGGCGCTCAACCATGCGAAGGACTAGACCTACTGAGATTTCGGAAATTTGTCACCAAAACATCCCGTGTTGAAAAACAGGTACAAGTATGCAGTCTCCCACCGACATATGCAGCTGCAATATATCACATTTATCGAGTATACCATCAAGTACAACAATGGATAGGTAATAACCTGGAGCCAAAAACACTGGGGATGGAAGTTAGAAAACGGGATTCTGGTTCCAGTGAAAACACATCTCCCCCCTGCACCTGAGGAATTATTGAAAATAATTCGTTGTAACTGCAAATCAAATTGTGAATCCAAACGTTGCAATTGTAAACGACATGGTATTGTTTGTTCCATGAGTTGTGGGGAGTGCCGCGGTACGAGTTGTTCTAATTCTATTGATGGAGACATTAATTTTGATGATGAACGAAGATCCCTTATGAACTTTTATCGACTTTAAATCGACTCGGACTATCAACAAATTCAAAAAACTTTATCTTTTAAACATTTATTAATTAATCTTTAAAATACATTTATGTCTGTATGTATTTTGATAGCAAACATTGAGATAAAAGTTTGTAACAATGAATCAATTGAATTATTTTTTGACAAATTTGGACCCAAAATACCATTCATTTCAGCAAAAAAAAAATTATTTCCCTCTAGAGGATTTTGGTGGATTTTTTTATTTAAGTATAATATGAAAGTATAGAATCGTATGCCACAAAAAAAATTTTTCTGTTGCAATTTGTTTAAGGTCATTCCCCAATTTTGCTACATTGACTGGACTATAGTGTTTCTTGCCTTTCGTTCCATTCAAAAATATTCAAACAAGGTTCCAATTTGTAGGTAAAAGCCCCTTAAACCATTATGTTTAACATGCATTGTACCATTTTCCAAGGATTTCACAACATCATATCTACCAACTGTAAATAAACTGTCAAGTGTCTGGTTATCTTTAGTATTGGGCATTTTATTTCTAAACGCCATTGTGAACCATCAACATCAGTTATTATTCCACCTGTGGAAACACTTACCCAGGGCTCTTTACATGAAACTATAGTACCCGCTTTTTCTATATGCAATCCTGATGACCGCAATTGTTGTTTGGCAAGAATGTCACCTTCCTGTTTGTAGTGTCACGGATTGGACCCTTGTTTGCACTACTGCCAGAGATTCTAATTTTTCTACTGTTGTGCCACAATTTTGATTCACTTTGACAAATAGTTGCCATTGATAATGATTTGATTTGAGCATCAGTGAGTTTTATGTTCACTCCTACAAATAAAGTGTACATTAGAACATAAAATGACAATGGCAACAACAAAAAGCCTTATTTTCCACGAGTACTTTACATAATTTACAGTATCTGTATGTAAATCAATACATGTGGTATCGTTGTGTTATTTTGAAGCAAAAATTGTAAACGGTGGCGTTTTGATGATTTATGAACAATTATGTGTAACCTAGTTTGATTATTTTTTTTTTATTGTTGTTGTTAAGAAATTATAAAACAAACATTTGGAGAGATACTTATTTTTAGAAATGTAAAGGGGTCTTAATTTGGCCCCTAGATACCTTAAAAAATCCCTGACGTTTTATCATCTGTTTCAGTTTGTCATATTTATAATTTTGAATAACACCCCAAAACACTGAAACTCCATCCTTTAAATCCTCTGATTAACTTATTGAAGAGTGCATCAGGTCTGTTATAGATCCATTGCATGTATTGCTTATATATATATTTTACCCTCCAATATATTTTCATCAATGACAGAACTTTCAAAATATTTTTCTACTTGACATGAAATTGGCTTATTTCTGCCACTATGATCAATGGCCTAATTTTTTGCAGTTACTCCCCTTAGACCGGAAGTTGGGGGCGCGCTTACCATTGCGGTCCTAAGCTTCACATAAATAGTATTAACAAACAGTGTATAGTAAAGTTTACGTAACCAAACTCTTTATAGTGCTGAATTTTAATAGGCTGTATTACATCTATGGCAAAAACAAGGCTTGGTTTCTTCGATTACATGGAGAAAACTTTTGAAAATGTGTACTTTGTAGGGTTGGAGAAAGGGGGGGGGGGGCAATGTTATAGTCGTATTTGTCGTTTATTTCTGTCCAAGTCATAATGCAATTAATACCAAGAATTTCAGAAGTAATCTGTTTAAAAAAAAGACACATGGAATTAAAAGCACAATGAAAGCCTGTGATATAATCAGGTACGTAACATCGTTAAAGGGGGGGGGGGGGGGGGCAGAAGAATTGATTTCACAGTATTGCTTAAAATCGTTGACAAGCGAAATAATAATTATGGATAAAATTCCAAAGTTCTGAATCCTAAATTGTAGGTAATGAGGGCAAGGGTTGATTTTTCAGTTCAGTTCATCGGTTAAAATTTACATTTCTACTACAATTATTCACGACAATGTTACTTTAAAAAGTGGGGGAGGGGGGCGCCACCCTATCTTCTGTATGTAAATATAACCAACTTTCCATGTTATGATAAAAGGGGGTAGACTCATTGTTGCTACGTGCCTGATAATTAATTTTGTGCATAATTCGGTAATTTCAGTGCAAGAGGAGCGTACAATAAATTTAATTTTCAAAAGATTGAATCATACGCGAAAAAACATATTTCAACAGAAAAATTTCACTAGAAATATCAATGTTTGAGATAATTAACATGTTCTGTTTCTCGGCATCCGATGTGCATTTAGCAACAAGTAGTTTGTCCAGTGTGAAATGATGTTTTAAAATAATGTACATGCGTTGTTTGCTCTTGTAATCTCGGGCATAACTAATTGTGATTTGGTTGTCGAAAATATTGATAAAAATCAATGATGACGAATTGTTGATATACTAAAAACATCCTGATCTGAAGATGTCGAGGACGAATTAATATTAATACTTTGTTCAGTATATCGTGATCCTACATTGCATGCGAAAAAATCGCACAAGGGACACATTGAATGTAATCATTGACTAAGTTATTATTATTCAGTCATGCTATGTTTTAGTCTTTACTCTTAATTCTTAGAAAGATTCATTAACTGGCAAATAATTACAATCAGAAATTGTAAATTTTCTATATATTCCTTACATGACGCCATCAGTTTAGGACCGCAATGAGCTGCGCGCCCTCTGTATTCAGGGGGAAATAACTCGCGCAGCATTGTGAACAATGTATCCCATTGGAATCAAACAATAATACATACCCATCTGTTCCCACCATCTCTGTGCAGCAAACTTTCTCTTTAGAAGTCAACGACCAACTTTTATGGGAGCTTTATAACCTAAAATACATTTTTGAAATATTAATATACACAGATGTAGTAACTACACAAGTATAATGGTATTACATTCATGATTTAAAAAGTAACAGACTTGGAACACATACTTCTTTGTTACTCTTTAAGGCCAATTAGATTATCATCTGGGGTTTTATTTTTTCGAGAAAAAAAATTGATATTATGCATTTAACAGTTTCATCTCTCGAAAACCTTTGTCAACCTCAGATGTGCCTCTGTGGACAATGGTTTCCTCAGGGTGATATTTTTCAATTTAACCCTCGAGTTCCTCAACTACACTGAGTGGCCAAAAGTATTGCAACAAACATGGCTGACATCATCACAGCTTTACTCGCTTCAAATTTTATTTTTATTGCTGACGCGTTATAGTGCCAACTAAGATCGAAATATCAGGGGTGTGAATTACCTAGGGTTCTAATCATACCGGCAACCGTTTGTTGTTCTCGGTAGCAGACAATTACCGGTGTTGATAGTGATTGAAAACAATGTCGTCGAACAAGAGAGAAATGTCAACAGAGATCAAAGAACGTATTGTAGTTTTGCATTCAAATGGATTTAATGATAACCAAATTGGCAAATCACTTGGAATTCATCGAAGCACTGTTGGGCGAGTTTTGAAAAAGTTCCGAGAAAAAGGAAGTGTAGAAAACAATCCCCGAAGTGGAAGGCCCCGAGTGATAGATGAGAGGGGTGATCGGAAACTTTATCGCATTGTGAAAACTAATAGAAGACAATCTTTACAAGATATTACATCAACTTTTAATCGAAATGAAGGAACACATGTGTCTAGGAGAACTATTCGTCGAAGGCTACACCAGGAAGGATACAGGAGGGGCAAGATTCAGAAAACACTTACGATAGGCAAAGTCAACAGACAGCGCCGAATTCTGTGGTGCCGAGGCAAAAGACACTGGAGACCTGAACAGTGGCAGAAAGTTATTTTCTCAGACGAAACACAGGTAGTCGTTGGACAAAATAACTCCGTAAGTTTGTGGAGAAAATCGTCCGAGAAGCGGAAGCCCTACTGTCTGAACCAACGTAAAACGTCCGTGAAAGTAAGTTGTATGTTTTGGGGCTGTATTACCTACGATGGTATTGGTGTACTTGTGCCAGTTGATGGAAATCTGAATTCAGCAAAGTATATTGAACTGCTTGATAACCACTTATGGCCTGTAGTTGCAAAAGTTTTCGGAAATCGACAGTTTATTTTCCAAGATGATAATGCCACCCTCCACGCCTCTAGACAGACCAATACTTGGAAACAAGAAAACGGCATTCCAAAATTCAACTGGCCTGCGCAATCCCCAGACCTTAATGTTATTGAAAATGTCTGGCGTTCCATCAAAATCAAACTGTCCCGTGAGATTGATGACATTAAATGTCGGGATGACCTAGTGGCTGCTGTGACGAGAATGGACTGGCCTATCTCAAACTTACATTCGGAGCTTATATGCCTCAATTCCCTCCAGACTACGCCAAGTCATAATCCAAAAGGGGTTTGCTACAAAATACTAGAAGAAAATAGTAAGTAAATGATTCTTATTTCATTCATACTTGTTTTTTCTCATGCATATAGTGTTTACATCGTGATGACGTCAGCCATGTTTGTTGCAATACTTTTGGCCACTCAGTGTATATGCAGTATGGCCCTAACTTAGTAATTAGAATTAATTACTAACCTTCAGATATGTTATTTTTACTCCGAATGATTGTAGCATTTGTACGTGGTGTTTTTAATATTTATATACTAACCCGATTGTCTTTAAGTAAACAACCTTACTATAACAAATACAAATAAATAACTATATCCATATTTGTCGACCTCTTGGTATGATCCAAGTCTACTTTTTTGAAAATAGTTCAAATTATCTCATATCAAAATATGATTATCATAAACCAAGGTGCACACTGAAGAGATCTATGACAAACTCTAAAAAAATATACTGAAACGTGGTGGGTCATATCATTAATAGGCCTATGTGCAGTGGGGTGAATGTTTAGACAGGCCTGGGCTTCTGTACTTTCCATTTTAAAACTAGATCTATACCAAACGGTGACGTTGTAAACAAACCTAAATTCAGACTGGGTGTTGGGTTTCGTGCTGTTGGTCGCCCGTCAATGAAATGCGTTGAACACACGAACACATTATTTGGCAAATCGTGTCGCTGTAATGCCGCTGTCATTTCAGTTTCTCCTCTTCTCTCGGCATCGTGTGTAGGCTGTATGGCACGACGCATGGGCAATCTTTGTGAGGAATATCACTGTGCTCTCGGCATATAGACTGCTTCCATATTTACATTTTTTTTTCTGTTGTTAGTACAGTTAAAAACAGCACACAATTCTCCACCCCCACCTGTGTACATCTCTAATGACTCTCACGGTTTCACGGTTGTAATGGCGGATGCGTCACGTGACCGATAATGTCTGCGCTCAGCAGCTGTGACGTAATTGCGGGAAAAAGTTGTGTATAGTAAATCAAAGAATACACATGACGTCATAACCAATGACGTTGAACAGTCTACGATAGAGAGATCTAACATGAGCAGTGTTAGTCTTATACTTGTAATGTGAAAAAGTAGTATTATACACACGTCAATTGTCAAGTTCTGTAAATCATTCTATAATTTCTATCATGTACGGTAACAGAACTCAATGTGTTATAAGCCAGTGTACTTGACGTTGCTGAAAATTTTTATTAATAGACCTTATTAAGCGCCTTTTATTTTTAAAATTTGACCCTTGACCTCGCGCATGCGCAAGTTGCGTAGGGCAAGAAAATTCTCGCCATGTAAAGAAATAAGGCCGTAGGCTTGTTTGTTTAACAGCGGATTAACTGTTCAGGATGAGTTTATATTATAAATCACTGCCGGAGGCTTGTCAGGTGGATTACGCAGATAAACTATTACAGCTGGGAGTGAGCGATTTGTGTTTGGATCCTTTCATAGAGAATGATAATTGGATAAACAATGTGTCAAAATGGCCAGACGTGGAGTTTGGACAAATTTATTGTTACCTCGTTGATAGTGCTGGGCAGTTTACACGTGAGACTTTGAAGGCATACAGATCGTTAGAAGCTTACAATTATTTTCACAGCGGGTGGGTGCAAACGGTGTTGTTGTGTGATTTAAAAACAAATTGTTTTCTGCGTGCCAAAGTTTGAACGGTGAATGTTTAGAATTGAGCAATTCTTGTAATTTCGATTTGGACTATCAATATGACCCACATGAGCATGCATTACATGTATGATTCTTTTTAAAATTTAAGTGAGCAGTTTCTGATACAGTGAAAAATTGTCATTGAAATCCATAGTTGCAGAATTAAACATAAAATCATTATGTATTGGCTTATTTCATTATATTACTACTTGATGCTAGTTCTTTGGCCATGAATTAAAAAAATATTTGTTTGATATACTCTGACTCATCAAGTTTGTCCTTGGTACCCAATATTTTTTTCCAGCAATTTCCTTAAAAAATGTGTGTCGGAGTACATCAAACGAAAGTATTTTCAATGATGGCCTCAAGATGGAATACACACACACTGAGAAGTAAATTGGAAGGAGAAAATCTTATTCGGAATGCAAATGTTACCAAACAATAATGCAAACATGATCAAAAGTAGTTTAGATAATAAACAGCAAAGTCAAAGTCACAAAGGCTTTGGTGGAATTATGTAAGACGGGGGGGGGGGGGGTTATTTAGGAGCTTGCATAATTAACAAATTGTTGTTTTAATAACACTTTCCATAGAATGGGTTATCTGTCATTGATGTCTCAAAGAATGGCTCCATTGGTATTTACTACTGCCGCAACCACACGTACGACCTTGTCTCCTGCAGGAATCCTAGAGTTGAATCGTTTGCTCACGAGGTTTATTGGTAAGGGTCCCTTGATAATTTCGAAATCCTTAAGACGTCCAATTACTCTCTCGATGTGAATCCTAGCCCTCGACATCATCCTTGAAGTTTCAACTCTCAGGTGAGGGTCCTTGGGTATTCTGAAAAACTTCACTTCTACGCCAGGTCTCTGTCTGTTTTTACAGTCATACGCACAACAATGGGCGGGCATTATGTTGTCTGCATACCAATGAACCCAAGCATGACATCAATTACGATAGTAATCCAGGTTAACAGACAAAATGGCTACCATACAGGTGAACTTCTATTATGAGACATGTGTATTCTTGCCCTACGCAACACTGCGCATGCGCGACCGCGGTGAATTCTGGGACGGAATTTTAAAAATATTTTGGGCGCGTAATAAGGTCTATACCATTCTCAGGTATATTTCCCCACTGGTACCACCCTTTCAATATATATCATGGAATGGAATGGATATTATAATATTGACCTAGAAATTCTGCCGTCTTCCCCGGATGTTGGAAATGCCGATGGTTTATGTGGATATTTTGACGGGTTGGTGAACAATGACTTCAGAAGGAGAGACAGCAACATCACTGACAACATAGACTTGAGATATCCCAACGAATTTTCAAATTCATGGAGGTCAGCATTTTATGAAAGAATAATAGTACAAGTATATCAGATGTGACAAATGCATTTCGCCGCCTTTATTGCTATAACTTTGGAACGGGGGTGTCATTGAATTTTAATCATTATCACATATATACTTTGAATGAAGTCACACACACACAGATATATATTTATATATATATAATTTGTTTTACATCCCGTCGAGAATATTTCACTCATATTGAGACGTCACAAGCTGTAGGTGAAGTACCACAATGCTACCTATGCTTAGCGCTCGGGGCCGTAGCAGTGAGGGTTCTTTAACGTGCCAACGCCTACAGCGACCTCCGCTTTTAAGGTCATATCCGAGAGACCCGTGATTCTCACTTCTAAATGCCGAGCGTTAGCGACCGGGGTGTATATATATATATATATATATATATATATAGTACGAGCCCCGCTCGTGCCATGGCTGGAGTCAAACCTAAGACGAAAAATAGGTAGTGATTGCTACTTCGCCAAACGCTCGGCATGTAGAAGTGAGAATCACGGGTCTTATGGCCTACAGCTGGTGACGTCTCAGTATGAGTGAAAAATTCTCGATGGGACATAAAACAAACAATCAATCAATATATATATATATATAAAGGCAGAGAGAGAAGTTACTTTTCATTTTTGATTGAAAAAAAAGTATATCTGATAAATGAAAAAAAAAAAAGAAAAGAAACACACAAAGGTGGTTTATTAGGGCTTTAGCGCAAATGTGTTAATGAGCATCTGTGTTTCTTTGTTATTAATTGATCTATATACATGACAAAACTGTCCCTCTGGGAAGACCAGATCTGGGGTCAGGTGTCTTAAATGAGTAGGCATCACCCATTGTTCGGCCCTACACTTGGATTTGGTAAACAACAGTATGTAGTCCTATTCAGTATTGAAAAAACATTGGGGTTACCAATTTGTTTTACTGGATACAAATGAACATAATCTATGACTCTTGCATGCTATTTTGAACAGAATACAGGAGAGCGAGAATCTCTTTACTGGGGACAGTTCGGTCTTTAGCAGCTTGAAATCTGTATCTACCATTCTGGTCCCTCATTGCACCTGTACCGAAGATGGTAAAACAGAATGTTCTTATAGCACCTTTACCCCCTGCAGCTCGAACCGAGGAAAACAGTATACCTGTAACGTTCACCTCGTGAAAAACAGGAGGCGTAAAAGGGACGTATCTGGGGCGGATCCTTTAGAAGTACATTCCCTTCATCCATATTCATATCAACAAGAAAATAATACCCATTGTATAAATATTCAATCCAATATATCTCCGTTATCATGTTGTAACATACATTTACATTTGTTGTTGGTTTTTAGACAAGGAACATTACCTTTGTAAAGACGACAGAATACGCAGAATCGGTTTGTCTGCAAGCTTTCCAGGAATCTTCAGAGTACAAGTTATGTCAGGAGCATGTGACAGACCTCAGTAATGTTACCGTGTCCAATTGTATTGAAGATATTAAGGTACATTTATTTCACCGAAGCCATGTTTTCATATTTACTCTCTTGAAGTAGGGATATATATTCGATTGCACCTGTTGGTCTATTTAGTATCTCGTGAGATCCATATTTTTCACAATCTTTACCGACATTCTAAATTGAATGTTGATCCGTTCGATAGGGCCATATATGTGTCTAACACATTCCACGTAAATGTTGTGCCAAAGTCCTATCTTTACTCCTCACAAAAATATTAACAGATGTGAATGAGAAACTTCTAACGGATTGTGCCACAACATATTCCAGATGTGGAGCAATTTAAATGTGGATTTTAAAATATTCACTGGAACTTTGAAATCGCAACCCATTTTTCAAATCAAAAACCTCAACACGACCAGATCAGGTTTTGTGGTATCATATTTTTTCTTCAACAGAAAAGGAAAAATAAAATATTAATATCAGTCATTCAAAAACTCACTTTGTTAAAAATGACTCATATTCCGTGAACAAGTACTATGAAGTTGATATTAAAAAGATGCTGGAGTCCTCACTAACAATATCTTTGTCGTTTTTGATGATCGGGTCTTCCCATGGGCACGAATTGTTCTTTTTGTTAGGTGATCTGTTTTTATATTCTTATCGGCCAAAATTTAATCAAAAGCTTCTACATGAAAAAAAAACAAACTATATTGCTATAGTATTCAACACGACGTTTTATCTGTTAACCGTAATGTTTTTTTTATTCATATGTCGAAGTAGCCCCGTGGGGGATCCGGGTTGTTCGAATAGATCCTCAGTACCCCTTGCTTGTCGTAAGAGGCGACTAAATGGGGTGGTCCTTCGGATGAGACCGCAAAACCCGAGGTCCCGTGTCACAGCACGTGTGACACGGAAAAGATCCCTCCCTGCTCAAAGGCCATAAACGCCGAGCATAGGCCTAAATTTGCAACCCTTTACCGGTAATGGTGACATCCCCATGAGTGAAAGATTCTCGAGCGGGACGTTAAACAATATTTAATCAATCAATCAACGAACTCAAAATAATAGACACGACAGACTCCTCCGCATCTGCTTCCGAATTAAATATGTTACTGAAAACAGATGATAACGCGAATACTAACAACTCAACTTTACGACATACGCGATCACTTCAACTTCTTCACCATCAGATTCCCAAGTCTATGTAACAATATTCCATTACCACCTGCATGTGGTACTTGCACCTCTCAAATGATTCGATACACAAGAGCTTGTTCCGCGGGTGATCAGTTTTAAATCGAAGCAGGCTATTGGCAAACAAGGTATGCTATAGCGGTTTGCATAATCTCGTTTAAAGTCAACATTTCACAACTTTTATAGTCGCCATAAGGACCTTGTTTGCCAATAAAACCTATCATTGCATCAAATACTGTCTGACGTATTTCATAGGAATTGGTAGGCCGTTCTTGGCACACTGATCCTGACTACGGATTGTTCCATTTGTCTGATCATAGGACTTGCGGCGTATGTGACCGGTTGACAGGGGATGATTATTCCTCCTAGACATCTGATCCGACCTCTGGTATATCCAGGGGTCCCTGTTTGCCCAACTCACTGTTTGTCGTGTTTACCTTTTCAGATGACAGGAGATGATAACCTAACCCAGATCCACGTGGAGGCCGCTCTACAACAATGTTCAGCATTCGTTCTTCTGAATGCGACTCTTCAGGAGTCAGAACCCGAAGTCACCTATACAATAGAGAACATCTGTCCGAATAACTGCAGCAGTCACGGAACATGTGAAGGCGGTAAATACCGGTCGCGTTAGCTCAGTGGTTAGAGCCTTCGCTTCGTAACCGGGAGGTCGTGAGTTCGAGCCCCGTTCGAGCCATGGCCGCGTCAAACCTAAGACGAAAAATGGGTAGCGATTGCTCCTTCGCCAAACGCTCGGCATTTAGAAGTGAGAATCACAAGTCTTTCGGATATGACATTAAAAACGGAGGTCACGGTTGACGTTGGCACGTTAAAGAACCGTTACTGCTGCGGCCCTGAGTGGTAAACATAGGTCTAAATTGGTGGTACTTCACGTACAGCTGGTGACGTATCAATATGAGTGAAAATCTCTCGACGGGACGTAAAACAAAAATTAGATATTAAAAGTTATTGATATTGAATGAAAAAAAATAATATTTATTTCTTAATCTCATCTTCATTATATATCTAGCTGTTGCCGATTTTCAATTCTTGATGCTGATGAAAAACATAATGAATACAAGTAAACGAATCTTCATGTAACATGCATACTCTAAAATGTAATATCATTAACCACTTCATTGTTAAAGGAAACTGCACGTGCTACAGTGGGTACGGAGGAAGCGACTGTTCCTTCGATTTATTGGGACCACCCACAATAACAGACGTACCCAGCGCTGGTCTGTGTGATCTGTCTACTTCATCATGTGACGAGGCCACCATTATAGGGAAATACTTCTTTGAGAACATGGACTCCCAGTGTTATTTTAATTTACATCAGGTACTCAATAAAAGTACTTACACGGAAAGGTTAAGAGTATACTTCAATTTAGCCATTGCTTACCAACTATCCAGTGTCTGTACCTAAGTTTTCGTCTACGTTTCATTCAAGAAATTATCACCAATAGAAAGTCAACTAGATTCACATTAATTACTCAAGCGATCTTTGTTAAATGTCTACGTCTGCATCTACCTCCTTGTATAACAACGGAACACATTTAACTTTAAAAATGATTACTATTCCAATTCTTTTCAAATTTGTTATGGATAATTTTTGGGACAAGAGGTACATATTTTGTAATTGCAAGAATCCTGTACCTGATGTAAAGGTGAAGCAAAAACTGCCCAAATATGGACCTTTTAAACCCTTTTCTTTCCTATAAACGCATATCTATAGAAATAAATACATTGATTTAGAGGTGGAGCTAAGACTGGCCAAATATTGACATTTTTTAACTTTCTCTTTCCTATAAACACATATGCATGTAAAGCAAGGAGGCATCAATGGAATGTCTTCACATACAGGTTACAGGACCCCACATACAGGTTACAGTACCCCACATACAGGTTACCATATTCCACATGTAGGTTCTGTCTCCCGGGCAAAACAAAGATCTTTTCACATGGAATACAGTGTGAGATCCCCATCACTACTATTCAAGAGTTATTAGGAAGGTTAATATTTTGGACAAAATGATAGACAGGAGAAAAACAGTATGACTCATGACTCAGGGGATGAAACAATTGGTGTCAAATTAATGTAAAAGTGGGCTTTTAGTGTTGTTTGGTTAGTAAAGGTAAATTTAAAATTATACACAAACAAATCCAAAAAGGAAATTAATGAAAATGCATGACCCCTTTTGACCTATGTAGGTGCCTTTTTGCACATATTCATTGATTGTTTTGTTGTTTTCCGCCACACTCAACAATTTTTCAGTTATCTGGAGGCGTCCAGTTTTCATTGGCGGAGGAAACCCAGATACAATGTACCCGGGAAGTGACCACCGACCTTCCGAAAGTAAACTGGCAAACTTTCTCACATATCTCGGCGCGAGCGAGAATTGAACACGCGTCTGAGAATGTCAGAGACCTTGTAATTTTAAGCTTAAATTCGTACACTTAAATTCTAATGACATTTGATGATTACTCACATAAAATAACGACATTACGTTCACATAATCATTGTGTCTTGGCCAAAGACAGTTTCTAAAACCACCTTCTTTAATATATGTTCAAATGCACTATCGTTAGGTTGATGTGAACCAATCGACAATACAAGAAGAACAAATGCAACTTCATCTGGAGGAGAGGACGTTGTTTGAGGGCTATTGTCCTCTTCCTGTCAACAGATCTGGTGTCTGGACCACTGAGATCAAATTCAACATCTCTAACGATGGAGTTCGTTTTACAGACACGTACAGCGTCCTTATCTACCTGTCCCAATGTCAAGAGTATCATAATGAGTCTGGAAAGGTGTTTTTCACTTTAAAGGTAAGTTGTCAAACCTTTCAATTTGATAATGCAACATGGCATATCAAATAAAATTTTAGCATTAAAGGTATATGTGGATGATAATACAAATGATTTACCACAGGAGATGCGCACTAATTTTAGGCACCTCAACTAACCTGTGGTATGTCCAGGGGACCGCCTTTACCATTTCCTTAATACTGCGTTCTTTACAGGTGTTGTGAAATTCATCATTGATCCTCGTTTTCATTTATTTGCGGTAGCTCAGTGGTTAGAGCATTCGCTTCGTAACCGGGAGGTCGTGAATTCGAGCCCCATTCTTTCAATGGCTGCGTCAAACCGGTCGCGGTACCTCAGTGGTTAGAGCGTTCGCTTCGTAACCGGGGGTCGTGAGTTCGAGCCTCGCTCGTGCCATGGCCGCGTCAAACCTAAGACGAAAAATAGGTAGTGATTGCTCCTTCCCCAAACGCTCGGCATTTAGAATCGAGAATCACGGGTCTTTCGGATATGACCTTAAAAACGGAGGTCCCGTGTCACGGTGGGCGTTGGCACGTTAAAGACGTCTAAATTTGTGGTACTTCACCTATAGCTGGTGACGTCTCAATATGAGCGAAAAATTCTCGACGAGACGTAAAACAAACAAATCAACTGACAATACAACACCTGGGGCCTACCTATCCCCGTGTGTTAGAATAGATCCTCAGTACCCCTTGCTTGTCGTAAGAGGCGACTAAATGGGGCGGTCCTTCGGTTGAGACCGCAAAAATCGAGGTCCCGTGTCACAGAAGGTGTGGCACATACAAGATCCCTCCCTGCTCAAAGACCGTAAGCGCCGAGGATAGGCCTAAATTTGCAGCCCTTCACCGGCAATGGTGACGTCTCCATATGAGTGAAATATTCTCGAGCGGGACGTTAAACAATATTTAATCAATCAATATCTCTCATTGTCATTATGTATTATATAGTTAAGGATTTCAAGACTTACTTCATTTGAATTAGTGTGTGTCAATTCTTCTTGCAGGATGGCTTTTGCTACATTGACAGCGCATGCGTTCGTCCGATGGAAAATAGTTCTATAAACGAATGTTTCGTCTGTAATGCTACGAATAATAAATACCAATGGACGGAAAAGGAGGGTAAATAACATACAGAAATGTAATACTTATTTCTCATATAGACTAGAGTTCATGTATTATTTTTAACATTGTGTATTTAATATACTAGCATCTTATCTAGCAATTCAAAAAAAAAAAAATGGTTATGCTGGTGTAGGTTGTGTAGTGGTATATTGTTTGATTAATCAATCTTTTGATGTTTCACATTAACGTAACGTTCTCTTAGTAATTGTTTTTGAACTTTGAAAATTTCATAGAATTCCCTTTAACTAGATACAAATTTTGCTTCAACGCAAAGTGTGCGAAAAAGTCTACGCTGTAGCTGTATATTCGTCTGGATATTTTGTTACTAATCTCAGAAATCCTCCGTTAAAAACGGCGAAGATCTCGCAAAGTCACATCTCTTGAATAAATTTCAAGATTATGAGCTTACGTAGCTTATCTCAATTTCATCCTATTCTTGTCATACCCCTACTATATAGCACGCCACATCCAGGGCTCACTATGCATAAGGAATATCAATAGTCATGGATAACTCTCTAGCACGCCACATCCAGGGCTCACTATGCATAAGGAATATCAATAGTCATGGATAACTCTCTAGCACGCCACATCCAGGGCTCACTATGCATAAGGAATATCAATAGTCATGGATAACTCTCTAGTTCTTAATGTCCGTTGTTAATTATTGATCCCTTGTGATGTATTAAATATGCTTGATGCTCCCAAGTTCTCTATTTGATTTAGGAGCAAAAATTACCTATTTATATCCTTGGTTCTTTCGTGAAACATTTCTTACAATTAAGAGTTTCGTCACTTTTACAACACAGACTGTGGACAGACTACAACAGAATCCCTGCTGACAACAACAGTCGATACAACCACATTTACAGAAACTGAATTCATGAGTTCAACAGCACTATTTACCGACACTGTGATAGATAGCACGACCGAAGATGACTCAACAGAAACGCAGACAAGAAGTCTGTTGACGTCTACACAGGCAGAAATCTCCACTTTAACCGATACTACGTTTCATCAATCAACTACGTCTGACTCCACAACTGATCCTTCAACGACCATTACATCAACAAGGATAGAACAGGAAAGCCATTCTACGACAACAGATACAGACAGAAAATTATCCGAAAGTACGGCTACCACAACCAGAACCACGACAACAGAAGATACATCAAGAACAGGTGTGGCGAGTACCACTGAAGGACAAACAAATGATACAGAAGAATCATCACAGTCTCCAATCTCGAATATACATCTTGCTGTGGGAGCATCTGTTTCCATCTTCGTTCTGTTGGCTTTATTTATCATTGTTGGAGTGGTGGCTAGGTCATGTAGAAAACCGTACGTATTTATCAACGTGGTAATGTACTAATTTTTACAAGCCATAGATGAGAAATTATGTATACACTATGGTTCTCACAATATTTAAAATTCAAATTAACAAATATGAATTTTCGCGGGCATAACTTTAAAAAGTCTGGAAAACCAATAGGACAGACTGACTGAATGAGGGACGAAAGGACGGACAGAGGTCAAACAGGCAGGGGACAAATTGAAAATTAAAATGCAACATAGAAAATATATTTGATCTAGTATCTGTTACAGGACTAAACCCCAGGTACGACAGGAAAATAATGGAGAAGACAGGAATTGGAGAGACTTGTTTTTATCTGCAACACAGGATGTCAACGCTTCCCGTTATTACAAAGATTCATTCGTCCAACACGCTCCTCTACATCACTTTAAATCTATGGGTGGATCCCACAGAAATAGTTTCGACAGCAGATATCAGAAATATTAAAGATACTGCAGAAAACTCATCTATGTAGATATCAATTCTTAAGGAAACTTTGCTTAAAATTGACAGATTGATATATCGCTTTAAAATTTGTTTGTCATTATAATTTCTTGTGCAGATTACTTTTATTTCGCGAGACTTTATTTTTTCGGTGATACAACAATGTATGTATTCATGAGATCTAATTATTATCATTATCTATTGCTAAAGCCTGCAAAATTGAATATTTTTTATGCAAGAAATAAATTTTCGCGCCGACAAGTCTCGCGAAATTATGCATAGATAATGTTCTCGCGAATAAATTTGTCTTGCAGTAATTTATATATTAGTCTCAAGACAGTGTTTGTATACGTATGTATTTAATTGCTTTGATTGATTGATTGATTGATTGATTGGGGTTTTACGCCGTGTTGGCAATATTTCAGCCATTTTACGGCGATTGAACAACTGAAACATGGTTGGTTATGAAAAATTGAAGTTTCCCTGACGGCCCTCAGTGAGCCTACTCTTTTTCGAAAATCAAGGAAACGATCTTTTACGTGCCAAGGGGGTTGTAATCCTTGACACGGGGCACCCTTTAACGTCCCATCCGACGGACTTAAAAGTTAAAAATCGTAAACAGGTAAAAATACATATCACTTTGTGTATATGAATAGGTTATATTGTAAAGGATCAAATTTTTCTGTAAAAGTCGCATTCTTGTAAATATTTTATAATAAGATGATAGTCAATATTTGTAAAAAGTTGATGCATTGATTGTACATTATTAAAAAATCTATTTCGTTTGGGTGTAAAATCACTACATTCCAAAAGAATGTGTTGTATAGTTAATGGACAGTCACAAGATATACATTGAGGTTGAAGTTCTCTATTTAATAAATAAGAGTGTGTCAATTTGGAATGTCCGATGCGAATTCTTGAAATAATAACTTCGTCCTGCCGTTTCATTACAATATTACACGATTTGTTTACTTTGTTTTGAATAGAATACAGTTTACTTCTGTCACAGAAATCCCAATATATTTGCCAAAGATCATTTACATATAGTTTTATGTTATATTTCAAATCTGTGTAAGGAATTTTAAAATGTACAATATCGTTTTGTAGTGCATTCTTTGCCTCTTTGTCTGTTTTGTTGTTACCATGGATACCAATATGACTAGGAATCCAGCAGAACTCAACTATTTTATTTTGTTTAGTTAGAAGATAATACTGGTTTAAAATGTCTAAAATATATGGATGATCAATATTCATATTACTTATAGACTGTAGACAAGATAGGGAGTCTGAGAATATAGTGAAGTATTTGTCCTTAGAAATTTTAATGTACTCTAACGCAAGTTGGATAGCCTTTGCTTCGGCGGTAAAAATTGTTGCTTCATTTGGGAGTCGTGCTGAGAAAACATTGTTATTGATTACTGCAGCAGCAGCAACTTTATTTTGGTCTTTCGAACCGTCTGTATAAATTATCAGTTGTAGAATGTTTAGATTGTTTTAGTTCAGATAACTTTTGTTTGAAAATAGCGGAATTTGTTTCAGATTTTTTATATTCAGAAAGTGAAGTGTCAACTTTGGGTTTTAGTAATTTCCAGGGTGGTATTTCTGAAAGTGATGAGGGTTTTATGATGTCCATAGGTAAGTCAGAATCATGTAAATGTTTTTTGACTCGGAGACCAATTGGTTTTATACAGGTCTTAGTTTTTTCATACAAATCTTCAAATTGTGGGTGGAAAACGCAGTTAAATGCAGGATTGTCGTTGTTAGCTGTTAATTTAACAACGTATTGTAAGATTAGTTTTATTCTACGTAGATCTAGAGGTGGTTCGTTTGCCTCAACGTACAAACTATCTACAGGAGAGGTTCGAAAAGCTCCTGTGCACAGTCGAAGTCCTTGATGGTGGATTGCATTTAGGACTTTAATGTAGGATGTTCTTGCCGCTCCATATACTATACAGCCATAGTCTAGTTTAGATCGGATGAGAGAGCGATACAGATGTAGAAGAGTATTCTTGTCTGCTCCCCATTTTGTGTTTGCAACAACTTTAATTATATCAAGGGCTTTTGTACATTTCTCTTTGAGCATTGCTATATGCGGGATAAAAGTGAGTTTCTTATCAAAAATAACACCTAAGAACTTAATCTCTTTTACAACTTTAATTGGAGTGCCATCTAATTCCAACTGCGGATCATCGTGGTGTTTCCGTTTAGAACAGAAATGCATGCACGCCGTTTTAGTTCTGGAGAATTTAAAACCATTTACATCAGCCCAGGTTTGGATTTTGTTTAGACATAACTGTAATTTACGCTCGATGGAATTCATATTTTTGGATTTATAACAGAGAACAAAGTCATCGACATATAGACTTCCATGAAAGTCGTTTTTAAGTACTTCAGCGAGACTGTTTATTTTGATACTAAATAATGTAACTGATAGAATACTCCCTTGTGGCACGCCCATTTCTTGTTCAAAATTGTCTGAAAATGTAGATCCTATGCGAACATTGAAATGCCTATTACTTAAAAAATTCTTAATGAAATTTGGTAAATGGCCTTTAAGACCTATATTATGAAGATCTTTTAAGATACCGTATTTCCATGTGGTATCGTATGCCTTTTCTAAATCAAAAAATATTGAGACGACGTGCTCTTTCTTGACAAAGGCATCTCGAATATACGTTTCAAGTCGTATTAACTGGTCGACTGTGCTTCGATTTTTCCTGAAGCCACATTGTATATCAGTTAAAATGTTATTAGTCTCAAGAAACCATACTAAGCGTTCGTTGATCATCCGTTCCATGGTTTTACATACGCAGCTTGTTAAGGCTATTGGTCTGTAATTATTAGGATCTGAGTGGTCCTTACCAGGTTTTGGGATAAGAATAATAGTTGCCTGTGACCAGGAAGATGGGAAGTTACCATTTTCCCATATCATGTTAAAGATTTGCAGAAGACATTCTTTAGTAGGTTTAGGAAGGTGTTTTATGATTTGATAATGGATCTGGTCCGGACCTACAGATGTATCATGCGATTTTTCTAGAGATTTTAGTAATTCATCATAAGTAAATGGTTCGTTATAACATTCATTGTTTTCAGATGTAAAATCCAAAGTTGTCCGTTCTTCTGTATTTTTGTTTGAGATGAAATTTGCGTTCATGTTGTCTTTTGATGAGTTTTTAGAAATGGTATTCGCTATATTGTTAGATATATCTTTCTTATCTGTGATTATTTGATTTCCTACCTTCAGATGTTGATATTTTTTACCGGGATCTTTTCCTTTTATTTTCCTTATTGCGTTCCAAACTTTATTTATAGGACTATGCGAATTTAGACTTGAAACAAATGTTTTCCAGGATTTTCGTTTACTTATATTTATGGTTCTACGAGCCTTTGCTCGATATATGCGAAAATTATTCAGATTTAAAGAAGAAGGTGATCTATTGAATAGTCTTTCTGCTTTTTTTTCGAGCTTTAATTGCTGCATTGCATTCCTCTGTAAACCATGGCTTTTTTATTTTAGTAGAATTTGTCGAGGTCTTGGGTATGCATTTATTTGCTATTTCTAATAAAGTTTTGGTAAAATTTTGAATGGGGTCTGGGTGGTTTTCAAATTTTTCAACGGAGATATTTTGCAGACACAGCGTTTCGAAATATGGCCAATCAGCTTTGTCAAGTTTCCAATTTTTAACAGGATTGTTTTGTGGAGGGTCATTTGTTTTAACAATAATAGGGAAATGATCGCTTCCGCACAAATCATCATGTACAGACCAGTTTAAATCCAGCAGTAAAGAGGGATCCACTATGCTAATATCAATTGAAGAATATGAGCCATTGCCTGGGTGAAGATACGTTTTGGAGCCGTCGTTTAAAATACAAAGATTGTGGCGAGATATTGCATCTTCGAGTTTTTTACCTTTATCCGTCATTTTATCACTACCCCATAGTGGATTATGGGCGTTGAAATCGCCCATAAGTAGGAAAGGGGCTGGAAGTTGTTGTATTAAATTTATAAGTTCCCGAGGCTGTAATTGATAGTTTGGAGGAATATAAACAGAACAAAGAGTAATTGTTTTAATGAGGGATAGACGAATTGCTACTGCTTGGAGATTTGTGTTCAGATTTATTTGGCTGTGTATGGAGTTGTTATGGATTGCTATTGAAGAACCACCAGAGGCTCTGTCTGCTTGAGCGTAATGGTTATACATAGTATAGTTTTTGATATTTATCTTATCTGTATCTTTCAAATGTGTTTCTTGTAGACATATGGCTACCGGATTATAATTCTGAATGAGTAAGGATAGTTCATTGAAATTTACTCTAAAACCTCGACAATTCCATTGAATAAATGTTGGATGATTCATGATTTCTTGTGTGTTACAGGAGATATTCTCCCTTTATGATTTTTTGGAGAAAGACTCCGGGCTCGTGAGGAGGAGTGTGATGGAGCGAAATCCATTTCCTCCAAGACTCCAAATTTGTTATGTATAGCGACCGGATCCTTCGCCCCCTTCGGCAACCGATCGCTATACTGTTTTGGTTTATTTTTGTGTGGAGACGAGTTACGTCTCCTAGATGGTTTGGGGGCATCTGCAGCTACAGTCTCCGCAGAGGTTGCAGCTACAGACTTTGGAGAGGTCGCAGCTACACTCTTAGCTGCAGACCCCGAAGCTGTAGATGTTGAATTTATTTTACTTTTGTCCGAAACTGTTTTTATTTTTGCAGAAGTCTGTGAGACTATATCATTCTCACAGACTTGTGTCGACATATCCTTCATTGAGGATGATTTTAAAACTGTTGCATATGATGGCAGATTTGGTTTAGGAACACTGTACATATTTACAAGTTTTTTCGCTTCGTGGTAAGTTACGCGTTTTTCTGCTTTAACCTTCTGACTTTGTTTTTCTTTCATCCAGATTGGACACTGTTTAGAGGACGCCATGTGGTCACCTTTGCAATTTTTACATTTGTGTTCATTTTGACAGCTTTTCCCATCATGCCCCTCCTCACCACACCTGAAGCAGGATTCGGAGCCTTTGCAGTTTGCTTGGCCATGACCAAATCGCTGACATTTAAAGCAACGCAGCGGATTTGGCACGAACATTTCTAATTTCATTTGATAAAATCCGACTTTAATATTTGTTGGAAGTATCGGCATTCCAAATGTTAGCAGGTAGGTGTTCGTTGGTTCGATGTTTTCGTTTCGTTTTTTCGTAAACCGTTTGACATGGATCACTCCCTGGGATTCCAATTCTTTTTGGATTTCCTGTTCAGGAATGTCGTCCAGGTCGTGGTCCCTGTCAAACAGTACGCCTTTGCTTTGATTTAGTCCATAGTGAGCTTTACCAATTACAGGTATACAGGCTAGATGTTTTAAGGTCAATAGTGAAGTAGAATGTTGTTTTTTCGAAACTTCAAGAAGTAGAGCTCCAGATTTTAACTTTTTAACAGATTTCGGAGTTCCAATTATTCCTTGTAAACTTTTTTGAAGAACAAAAGGGGAGACTTTTGTTAAGAGCTTCTTTTGCGTGTCTGTCAGTTCTGCTTCAAGTGTGATGAAACGGGGCCAGTGTTCGCTAATAGGGATAATCTGCTCATCATTTATAGAGGTCTCTAAAGCTGTTGAGAAACAACGTTTTTTTGTAGTCGCCATAGTAAAATGAGTAATGTTTCGGATTCCTTGCTCCTCGCCCGCCTCGGAGCGCCAACAAGGGCGATGTCAGGTCAAACGGACTTCCAGTAAGACCGACACCAAGAGGATACAAAGAATCTATACTCAGTCAAAAAGTTTTATCTGATTGACCCTAAGCCACCGCTTGATGTATAGATATCGACATGGAAATGTTGGCGTATTGGAAAAATTGCAAAAAACTGGATATATTTTTATAAGGACATTGCAAATACATCAATACTTTGACATGAAGATATCATCAGCTCGGCATGACCAGCCGATTGATCAAGTCGGGCCAAACTTGACCACCCGTCTAGCAGAAGTCGGGGCCAAAGTGGAGTGTTGGTCAACAGACACTATAAACCCCAGTGTCTGCAAACCTCAGCCACCAGGATCCCTTTCTCCGTCCCTTCGGGTTGCAACCCACGGCAAACTGGTTGCCCCCATTTTGTCGCCTCTTACGACAGGCATAGGGGTTGCCGAGGACCTATTCTTTTCACACCCGGGTCCACACGGGGGTAATTGCTTTGAGGATTTGTGCAGACTCAATCATAAAAGACTACTTAGGCAGACAACAGGAGGCAATCTGGGTATGGGGGTGGGGTTAAAGTACATTACTTTCTTTTTTTTTTCATTTTTGCCTAAAAGTATATTCAAAATTATTGACATATATCTTTATAAAGAATATATTCAATTGGCATCTGCCTACTGCTGCATTTATAGCCAATAAAGTTTATGCTGTCATGATTTAGCTGTTGACATACATAAGTACACATTATAATATCTTATTGCATATCATGTAGGCTTAACACATCACCCCTATAAGTTACAACGTGCAGGTCATTTATTTCCTTCAAATACAGTTACGTTCCGAGTCGTACGCAGCCTTAGTAGGGACCAAAATTTTAACTATAAGGTATGTATTTGCAAGAGTTTTCACTCCCACTTTTAACACGTCTTCCTCATATCATGGTATTGAGCGCTACCTACAATGTATGAGAGATTAAAATTGTAAGAATTTGCCGATTCAAGTTGAGATTTTTATGAATTCCCACAGAAAATCTTCTGAAATGTACTGATCAAATCAACCTACTCAAAACAGTTTCTGTATATAGAATATCCTTTTATGTCATCAAATCTGTCTTTCATTAAACACTGAATACACAAAGAAAGTCTTGCGAATATTTCACTTATATGGAGAAGTCACCATTCCCGGTGAGGAGCTGCAAAGTTTAGGCCTATGCTCGGCGCTTACAGCCATTGAGCAGGGAGGAATCTTTTACGTGCCACACCTGCTGTGACACGGGGCCTCTAGTTTTGCGGTCTCATCCGAAGGACCGCCCCTTTTACGACAAGCAAGGGATTGATTGTTTGTTTGTTTTACGACCCTTTGAGAATTTTTCACTCATATTGAGACATCACCAGCTCTAGGTGAAGTACCACAAATTTAGACCTATGCTTAGCGCTCAGGGCAGTAGCAGTGAGGGTTCTTTACCAACGCCTGCCGGGATCTCCGTTTTTAAAGTCATATCCGATTGATTGATTAATTCGGGTTTTACGCCGTGTTGGCAATATTTCAG
This sequence comes from Ostrea denselamellosa, assembly GCA_024699665.1. Lineage (NCBI taxonomy): Eukaryota > Metazoa > Mollusca > Bivalvia > Ostreida > Ostreidae > Ostrea > Ostrea denselamellosa. The sequence continues at coordinate 6,435,403 of JAMZEH010000075.1, forward strand.
CCATTTTACGGCGATTAACAACTGAAACATGGTTGGTTATGAAAGCTGAAGTTTCCCTGACGGCCTTCATTGAGTCTACTCTTTTTCGAAAATCAAGGAAACGATCTTTTACGTGCCAAGGGGGTTATAAACCTTGATACGGGGCACCCTTTAACGTCCCATCCGACGGACTTAAAAAAGTTAAAAATACGTAAACTGGTAAAAATACATATCATTTTGTGTATATGAATAGGTTATATTGTAAAGGATCAATTTTTTCTGTAAAATTGTAAATATTTTATAATAATATGATAGTCAATATTTGTAAAAACGTCATATCCGAAAGACCCGTGATTCTCGCTTCTAATGCCGACTCGGCCGCGGCGTTATATGAGCAAGTTTGCCAGTTTACTCGCGGAAGGTCGGTGGTCTCTTCCCAGGTACATTGTATCTGGGTTCTCTCCTCCATCAACAAAAACTGGACGTCACCAGATAACTGAAAAATTGTCGAGTGTGGCGAAAAGCAATAAATAATCAATCAATCTAAATGCCGAGCGCTTGGCGAAGGAGCAATCACTACCTATTTTTCGTCTTAGGTTTGACGCGGCCATGGCACGAGCGGGGCTCAAACTCACGACCTCCCGGTTACAAAGCGAACGCTCTAACCACTGAGCTACTGGAGCTCAATTTAAAACCTTGTTACCCCAAGCCTTGGATTTAACGGATGGGGACTGGGAAGTGGGTTAACTGAAATGATGTACTCAACATCCTGAACTCTTTCGGCGCCAAAGTCGACGCCTTAGAAAAGCGCCAAAGTCTATAGTCGACATTTTGCATTACCTAGTTATGACGTGTACCGCTAGAAGTCACTACCTGTAAACAGGCTTCCGCTTAGAAAGGGGAATTCCCTGTTGGAAGCCATCTTGATTATCGAGTGTATGGCAAGTTTTGCATGTGTTTGTGGTTTAAACGTGCGATAAAAGTTGTAAACAAAAACTGATAATGCCTCGTCGGAGAACAGGTAATCGTTTAAGCATGCGTGATGTTATAGCGGCTGTTATGACTGATTCAGAGTCGGAAAATGAGCCTGATATTAGTGATTTTGAGAGTGTTGATTCTGTTGATGATCAAATGTAAGAAGAAATTGAGGAAATTTTTGCGGAACATGAACACAGGAGAAATAATTATGGACGTGGTCACAACTTGACTGTAAACAATGACGAGTGGCAGTTTAGTGGTACGGAGGACCCCTTCGAGAGTACGTGGCTTATGGATTATGACAGACAGGGGCTTGATCGTAAAGGTATTCTAGTCGATACAAGTGACTTTGATCCAAAGGATTACTTTCAATTATTTTTTCCGGATACCGTCTTCGAACTTATGGCCGAAAATACCAATGTTTATGCCATGAACTTTTTTGACACACCTGATGATGACTTGGGCACCCATTCCAGGTTTCATAAATTCACTGATACCAATATAGAAGAAATGAAAAAATATGTAGCATTACAGATATCAATGGTGACAGTGACAGAAAACAGAGGGGTTGGAAGCGAAAACAAACTCGTTTCTTTTGCAAACAATGCAAAGTGCCTGTGTGTGACACTCCATGTTTCGAAATTTACCACACGATCAAAGATTACAGACAATATGCTGCAAGAAAAATCCATAATCTGTGAAAATAATGTTTGACTGTGGAAATTCAAGGAGTTACACAGTATGAACTGTTTCATATGAATCAATGCAATTCTCCATAAATTTTTCTGTTATGCAAAAATGTTGCCTTGATATACTGTATTTCCTTTTGCAAAACAAGCCTCTCATCAGAGCCAGTTTTCATTATATCTGTATAGATATGTATATATATATATATATATATATATATATATATCCATACTAGAGCTTAAAAGTTACAAATAAATAGGAAAAAATCATAATTGGTGTTGTAAAAGTAACAAATATTTCAAATTTTGCAAATTCAAGATGGCGGTAAAGGTCACATGACCTTGAATGGAGTGCATTTGATAGGGCACTATCTTAACTTTGTATCCACCAAATATCATCTCCCTGCATCAAACAATAAAAATAGCACATTTTATTTGAAAGTCTTGTTTGTTTGTTTGTTTTTTATTTATAGTCGCCTGGGCAATTTTTCAGCTATCCGGCGACTGTCACTATTACCGGTGACGGGGCTGCAAATTTAGACCTATGCTTAGCACTAATGGCTTTTAGCAGTGAGGGTTCTTTTATGTGCCACACCTGCTGCGACACGGGACCTCCGTTTATAAGGTCCCATCCGAAAGACCCGTGACTCTCACTTCGTAATGCCGAGCTCTTGGCGAAGGAGCAATCACTACCTATTTTAACGTCTTAGGTTTGACGCGGCCGGCCCGAGCGGGGCTCGAACTCACGACCTTCCGTTCACGAGGCGAGAGCTCTACCACTGAGCCACCGTGATCGGTCATTTTGAAAGTCTGCTATAATGCTAAAATTCCATGGCGCTATAGCGATATGCTATTTTAAGTAGCTTGGCGCCGAAAGAGTTAAAAAACATCGCGGAGGAAGAAGCTTATTTAGAGGTTCTCATTCCAGAGCCTTACGTGCATCTTATCAAAGATCCTAATACCTTTAAATGGGGGGGGGGGGGGGGATTTACAACGGAAACCTTAGATCGTTTTACGTTTGCTCAAACTCAGGTGTTTGTGCCTTGGAATTTAACTCAGTGGCGTCATTACAATACCGGCGGGGATAGTTTATTCCCCTCCAAAATTATTCGCATTCATTTTAGACCGGGGTCTTACACAAACTCCTCAGGTTTAATTCAAGAAATCAATGAAGGGTTAGAAAGAACCCGAATAAATTATGGACAACCTTAGGGGATAATAACAGTAGTATGAAATTAGTCTACTGTGCCAAATATGATCGGGTTGAGTATCAATTTAAGGGGAAAACATTAAGAGAAACACCTCTATGCATTCGTTTCCCTAAGACTTTAGCTTTCAAGCTGGGGATGACTAATGAAAACCTCATTATTCCGGATGAAAGCATGACCAAATGGATCAATGAGAATTATCTAGCCAACACCACTAAAGATTTATACGACAATCTGAAATCTATGTATGTGTATTGCGATATCATAGATCCTCAGATTGTTGGTTCAAACGAATTGAAATTAATGAGAGTCGTGACTTGTGACACTCAACGTGAAGATAAACAAGCCCGCTGGGAACCCATCCGAGCTGAATATTTGAAACTGAGTAAAAAACATTTCGATACCGTGGACATTCACATCATAACCTCTTTAGGAAATCCCGTAGGGTTTTTAAATGGGAGATCTATGATCAAACTTCATTTTCGTAAAGTATATTGAAGAATGAAGTACTATAGGGGAGTCCGACGCCAGAAAGGGCATGACATTTTTACTATTCTTCTCCCTATAATTGCTAGTGCCATCGCTGGAGCAGTGCAAGCGGGGGGGGGGGGGTGGTATGAAAAGAAAAAAGAGGGGGAGGAAAAAGTATAAAAAGCGGGTATAACCTTCAACAGGGTTCATTCTTAACACGATGCAGTATCATCGAGGTACGACAGAGGGGTCACGGGTGGGGTGGGCTCTTAAAAACCGCCGCCAAGTATGCATATGTGATACGGGAAGTGGTAGGGGGTTATTAGGTAAGATCCCCACTCAAACGGGGGAAGGATTCTTCCCAGAGATAACGAAAAAATGGGGGTCGTAGCTTGGCTAATAATCTATGATGACCTTTAATACTCCCGACCCAATTCCTCCTCAACAAGGCAAAGGGTTTTTCACCGATTTGCTCAAATCGGGGGCTAAGAGTGTCTTAACGGCTGCAGCTAAAACAGGGTTGGATGTCTTAGAAAATAAACGATCGCTCAAAGATGCCCTCAAGACACACGGTATACGAGCTGTGAAAGAGTGGCTATGCCTAAACTTCAACAAAAATTAAAGTCACGAAAAGGGGACAGTACTTTAATGGGGCTGGCGAAACGGGGAGCACGCCAAGGCATGAAAGTCGGGGTTCGAACGGGGTTATATGTGTTAGAAAATAAACGATCTCTCAAACAAGCTCTTAAGACTCACAAGCATTATCTAAAAAAAGAAAAAGAAAACAAAAAGGTAAAGGTTTTTTTTACGGATTTACTCAAAACGGGAGCTAAACAAGCATTGACTGCCGCGGCTAAGACAGGGTTAGATGTCTTAGAAAATAAGAGATCACTCAAAGATGCTCTGAAGACGCATGGTATACGAGCCGCTAAGAATACGGCAGGCATGGCTAAACAACGGATTTTAGCACGGGGAGGCCCTGTTAAGAGTAAGAATCGACGCCTCGCTAAGAAGCGGTCACTTTCCATGACTCGAGCTCCCGTTAAGAGAAAGAAGAAAAAACGATCTGGAGACATTTTCGACTGAAAGGTATAAAAAGGGGTCAAAAAAAGTAAGAGAACTCATTTGACTGCGTACCACGATCAGTAACACATTAAAAAATATGATGCACAGAGAATCTTGCGCTTGCGGTACTGATAGTTTAGAACTGTTTAAAGTTCCCCCGACCAACGTCACTTTAGAAGATTCTAAATGGATGGAATATTATCCCATCTCCAGTACTCTGAATTCGGATACTGCCCCTATTGAATTTGAGATTAAGGGTCAAGGAGATGAATATTTAGATTTATCTTAATCGTATCTCCAGATGGTCTGTAAATTTACTAAAGAAAACGGAGACGCACTCACAGGGGCTAATTCTACAGCCACTCCCATTAATAATATCTTACATTCGATGTTCAGTGAAAGCGATGTCAGTCTTAATGGAAGAGTCATCTCCCCAGGCACGGATACGTATCCGTACAAAGCCTACTTAGAGAAATTACTGTCTTATAGTCACAAGACTCTGAAAACCCAGATGAAAGCTTGTACTCTGTGGGAAAAAGATACAGCCGGTTACATGGACGAACTCAAATTAGAAGCTTTGACGCAACCGGCTAAGGCTTATGCGGTGGCAAATGACACTTGCACTATCGAAGCTGTTCTCCCCACCCCGGTCTAACCCGACGACTCGAAGAGTACGGGGTTGAGAAAACGTCACGAGAACATAAATAACAGTAAAGTCATCGTGTTGATGGATCGTTTAGACCTGGATTTGTGTCAGCAAGACAAATATTTACCTAATGGGGTCGACGTCCGTTTGAGATTTAATCGCGCCCGACCCCAATTCTACATGATGACGGATGCTGGAAGTAGTGGAAAAGTGATCATTCAGAGTATGGTCTTATGGGTGAGAAAAGTCAAACCCACGCCTACGATCATTAATCTAATCAATCAACAACTGAATACACAGACGGCTAAATACCCCTTGAGACGAGTGGAAGTAAAAACGTCCAGCATTCCGACCAGAACTCAATCTAAAATCACTGATCACCTGTTTCAAGGACAGATGCCTAAACTGATTGTCTTAGGGTTTGTGGATAATGCTGCTTTTAATGGAGATACTACTAAAAATCCGTTTCATTTCCAAAATCAGCAAGTCTAGAAATTAGTATCAATGGAGAAATGATGGAAACCCGTCCCCTGGAACCGAATGTCACAGACGATCAGTATGTCAGATCGTATTTATCGCTGTATAAAGGTTAGGAAAATTAGGTCAAGATTGGGCCCCGGACATTACCCTGGAAGAGTATAAAAATGGATACACTCTATGGTGTGTGGATTTCACCAAAGATCAAGAAGCCCAGACAGATAAATTTCATCTCATACAAACAGGCAACCTAAGAGTAGAAGTACAATTCGCGGTTAATCCCACCACGACCTTAAACTGTGTGGTGTATGCCGTCTTTGACAATTTGTTAGAAATCAACAAACAGAGAGAAGTGGCAATTGATTACTAATGGACACACAACAATTGCGTGACGTCTTATCTCGATATTTAGGACGTTCGTTTGCCGGAGTTTATCCTAGAGATTTATTACCCGAGATCTTGCCTTATCAAAAAGCGGTGGTCATTAATACAGACCCTCATGATCGCCCCGGAGCCCATTGGGGGTGTGTGCATTTGAATAGTCCTATTATCGAATATTTTGATTCTTACGGATTACCCCCCACCCATCCAGACATTAAAAACTTTATTCGACGTCATGGTGACCAATGGCTGTATAACACCAATTGTTATCAAGATTGGAACACAGATGTGTGCGGACAATATTGCGTGTATTATTTACATCAACGCCATCGAGGGAGAAAAACAGTACGAGATTGGATTCTTCCCTGGCAAGGCACCATCTTATAACGCGATCATTATGTGGGACAATGGTTTGGAGAGACGTTTGGCAAACTTAAAACACATCAAGGACAAACTTGTCAATGTCGCTGCATGAACGTATTGTAAATGGTTTAAAAATGTCATTGTAAATGTTTAAAAAAAAATGCTGTTCAATAAAAAGTATTGTTTAATAAAAAGTATTGTAAATGTTTAAACAATGTTGTTTTATAAAAAAAAAATTGCTGTTCAATAATTTTTTTTAAAAAGTTTCATGCGTTTGTCATTGTAATAAAAGTGTCTTTTCGTAAGAGGTGGTAGCCCTGAAAAGAGCTGGGGGGGCCTGAAAAGGACCGTTTTTAAAATTAAAATTCGGGCTCTTGGAGCCCACGACCCTCGAAAAACATGACGCCCGCTACCAGGAGGGGGTCGCCTGCTTCCCCGATTTCCCTTCTTCTTTTTTCTCTTTAGCACAAACTGGGGTTGGTCTCCTGCTACTCAATGGTAAACTCTTATGTGCATATGGAGAAAAACCTTGGTTCGATTGTTGTTGTTTTCACTGTAAGAAAGAAAATACCACAGCTAAACAAGAATGGTTAAAACAATATGAAACCCTTACGTTTCACCCTATGGTGTATAAATTATGGGGCTACGAAATTATGAGTGAAAAATTCTCGACGGGACGTAAAACAAAGAAATAAAATCATTCATATTGAGACGTCACCAGCTGTAGGTGAAATACCACAAATTTAGACCTATGCTTAGCGCTCAGGGCCGTAGCAGTGAGGGTTCTTTAACATGCCAACGCCTACCGTAACCTCCGTTTTTTAAGGTCATATCCGAAAGACCCGTGATTCTCAATTCTAAATGCCGAGCGTTTGGCGAAGAAGCAATCGCTCCCTATTTTTCGTCATAGGTTTGACGCGGCCATGGCACGAGCGGGGCTCGAACTCACGACCTCCCAGTTACGAAGCGAACGCTCTAACTACTGAGCTTCCGCGACCGGGAAAATTGCAAAAAACTGGATATATATTTGTAAGGACATTGCAAATACATCAATACTATGACAAAAAGATATCAGCTCGGCATGACCAGCCGATTGATCAAGTCGGGCCAAAAGTGGAGTGTTGGTCAACAGACACTATAAACCCCAGTGTCTGCAAACCTCAGCCACCAGGATCCCTTTCTCCGTCCCTTCGGGTTGCAACCCACGGCAAACTGATTGCCCCTATTTTGTCGCCTCTTATGACAGGCAAGGGGGTTGCCGAGGAACTATTCTTTTCACACCCGGGTCCACACGGGGGGATGACTATTGGATAGCAATGCTCTTTATATTCACTTTTTCATATCAGACAGACGACTGAACCGGGAATAGCTAGGTGTGGTATGTGCAGGAACGACATGCATTGTTGGTAACTATTGAGCAGTATTTACTCCGGCCGATACCTAGAGAAAGCAATATACATGTTACAAGCAAGACCTTTACATCAGACTTGGCAGGTGGGTGTGACCGATCAACAGGTGGTGTTTACTCCTCTTAGACTCACAATTCAACCGGTCGCGGTAGCTCAGTGGTTAGAGCGTTCGCTTCGTAACCGGGAGGTCGTGCGTTTAAGCCCTGCTCGTGCCATGGCCGCGTCAAACCTAAGACGAAAAATAGGGAGTGATTGCTCCTTCGCCAAACGCTCTGCATTTAGAAGTGAGAATCACGGGTCTTTCGGATATGACCTTAAAAACGGAGGTCCCGTGTCACGGTAGGTGTTGGCACGTTAAAGAACCCTCACTGCTACGGCCCTGAGCGCTAAGGGACGTTAAACAATATATAATCAATCAATCAATTGACAGTGCTTTTATCCAGAACAGGAAAATCATGTTATTTATCATGATGCCTCTGCTGGTGACTGTTAGTCCCTGAGGGTATTCACCAGCCAATTGCTAAGTACTTCGTTTATAGCACGAATTACGGATATAAATTATCATAAAATTAAAAATTCATTCCAAGATTATAGTTTATTTCCCTCATGCATAGCTCTGACCCTTTGCTGGATTTGGCTCCACTATTTGGTATTTTTGGTTCTTTCAGCTTTTCCAAGTTTGTTCTTATTTCGGAATTCCAACATTTTGGACTTGACCATCACTGAAAAGACATCATTTGTCGAAATGTGCATCTGGTGCATCAACATTGGTACCGTTTATGTTTTATATTATAGTGGTGTTGAGGCACTTATGTGTTATGTGAATTCATTTTTCAGTTATTTTGTGAGTCTTTGGCGCTAAGTAGGGGCCACAATACGGGTCAATATTTTTCATGGGGTTGATTTTTTGTTTGTTTGTTTTACGTCCCGTCGAGAATTTTTCACTTATATTGAGACGTCACCAGCTGTAGGTAAAATACCACAAATTTAGACCTGCGCTCAGGGCCGTAGCAGTGAGGGTTAGTTAACGTGCCAACGCCTACCATGACACAGATGCTCCGTTTTTAAGGACATATCCGAAAAGACCCGTGATTCTCACTTCTATATGCCGAGCGTTTTGGCGAAGGAGCAATCACTACCTATTTTTCGTCTTAGGATTGATGCGGCCATGGCACGAGCGGTGCTCGAACTCACGACCTCCCGGTAATGAAGCGAATGCTCTAACAACTGAGCTACCGCGACCGGTGTTTCCATAGGGATAAACATTTATATTAAACGTCTTTTAAAGAATCACAACAGCTGAACAATGACAGGGCTATGGTGATTCAGGTGGATGATGGGCGTATTCTTATCGGCTGTTTAGTAGAGTACCTTAAACACTTTCTGTCAATGTAACCACACAGACAAAATGACGTAATACACATGGGCTTACACAGAGATCACATGGTGCACAACTGCTGATGACTTCATAGGTAAACCGACTTTAAAAAATTCTCGAACATCTGCAATGTTCTTTTGAAATTACTGATTGATTGATTGGGGTTTTACACCGTGTTGGCAATATACTGCGATTAAACAACTGAAATATGGTTGGTTATGAAAGCTGAAGTTCCCCTGACGGCGCCCAGTGAGCCTACTCATTTTCGAAAATCAAGGAAACGATCTTTTACGTGCCAAGGGGGTTGTAATCCTTGATACGGGGCACTTTTTAACGTCCCATCCGGCGGACTTAAAAGTTAAAAATACGTAAACAGGTAAAAATACATATCATTTTGTGTATATGAATAGGTTATATTGTAAAGGATCAAATTTTTCTGTAAAAGTCGCATTCTTGTAAATATCTTATAATAAGATGATGGTCAATATTTGTAAAAAGTTGATACATTGATTGCACATGATTAAAAAGTCTATTTCGTGTGGGTGTAAAATCACTACATTCCAAAAGAACGCTTTGTATAGTTAATGGACAGTCACAAGATATACATTCAGGTTGAAGTTCTCTGTTCAATAAATAAGAATGTGTTAATTTTATGCGTATTCTTGAAATAATAACTTCGTCCTGGCGTTTAATTCAAAAACATGGACTTAAAGGGAAATTCCCCAACGGAGCTTATAAAAACCTGACCCAAGACTTAGAGTGATCGCAGAACTTGACAAAACGTGGACCTAAGAATACATTTTTGTATTCATCTAGAGTATCCAACCGTAGTCTTAAAGACCTAAATTAAGACTTCATGCAAATCTTATCCCTAAAAGAGAATTCCTACTTGTCAAAAAAGGGTTCCTCAAAATTCCCCTACAGAGCGATTTTCTGACGAGCTTCATAGGGCGGTAAGATAATTCCTTGTGGAACTGATCAAAAATGTAGTTAATCCGATCGTATCTTAACAAATTTAACAATCACCTTGAATACTACTCCCAATTTCGTGACAATAAACATGCACGACTCCTGCTGAAATAGAAGAGCAACCATCGGCTCAAGGATGAAAACCTCGGCTACAAAATCTCTCCATCCAGGTCACATCTTTTTATACCGTTCACCATACGGCTGGTTTTTTAAAGTTTAACATGAATACTTGTGTATTTGCAGTAGCCTCATAATTTCAAACCATATCATCAAAACCCGCTCGCGAAAGCAGCAGAGAGATAAATTATGTTTTGACATTTTAGGCCGTCACCATTTGTGCAATAAATACCAAGACCTAACGTGAGCGACCCTGTGAATACGTGTATAATGAAAGGAGGTGAATGGTGAAAAGGAAAATGATAAATAAATGTTTATTGATAAAGAATCCTGTAAGTGAAATACATCAAATTCGCAAACACCCTTGGTAACAATACAAAAAAAATCTTTGTTTTTAATAACTGTGGTAAATTATTACGTTTAATTCAAATGATTATGAGTATAATGAGAAAAATCATGTAGGTTTTTAGGGAGAGGATTTTATAAAAACAGTTTCTTTTAAAAATAATTTAACAAAACATGCTCGTCCCACAGATTACAATGCAGCATTGAAGATGATGAACAGTGATCAATCTCATAACTGCTACAAGGAGTTGAACAACCACGGACCCCTGGATGTATCAGATGCCTAGGAGGGGTAATCTGTGTCGTTTAGAAATGTTTTATTAGATACTTCTACATGTATCATGCATCATATGCAGCAAAATTTGGACTCTACAATCTCTTATTGGAAAACAAAACACCTGTTTTATCATTCTCGAAATTTAGTTTTAGATAAAAAGAGGTTGGATCACCCTTTCGCTGTTGAAATCATGCTTCATGAGAGGAGTTTTAACGAGCTCGAGCCATGAAATAAAATTTTCGTGTAACGAGTCAACTTCGGATCAAGAAGTAATCATAATTTTGTAAATTTCTATGGTCGATTATTTTCATTTGGTTGGTGAACCTTTGAAAATGATGACATAATTACGAAAATTCCCCCATCCATTTATGAGATATTAAATATGACCGTTATAAATTGAATATCATAACACTCACGTCAATAAAAGCGAGAAAACGATTGCAAGAAATCGTTTTTGGTAACACTAGTAGTATAACAAATACTCCGACCTACCCTAACGACAGTGATCTTTTCTCGCAGGATACACCCTTCATCGAGGCCTTGAAAATGGTGTTTGTTGTCTTTCATCCCTATTGTTGCGCCGTTCTTTATATACCGAGTTCACTATGGATTGCTTCGTTTACTTGACCAAGATAAGGGGGCTGACGGTGTGGCCGGTTAACAGGGGATACTCACTCCTCTAAGGCACATGAAATCACCTCTAATGCTTCCAGTGGTCTGTGATTTGCTGTTTTCAATTTGATAGGATATACGAGATTAATTATTGTTCGTTATATTCACATTTTCACACACTTGAATACCAGTTTAAAAGTTGTAAAAAAAAAAATGTAAGTCTAAGCACGGACTTAATTAAATGTATAAGTAAATTAGACAGATGTGAAGTATTTCTATTTGCAGGATACACATCTATCTAATATTTAACACACTCCAAAATCTGACAATGTGTAACTCTGCGGACTACACCGAAATACGCGAAATTATTAAGTAAATTTAAATACAAAAAATGAAATTATTACCGCGCGGATTTACCGGAGACATATAAATGTGACCCGCGATCTACAAGGAAATGACATGGTGAAACAGAGTTTTAGAAATTGTTTAATCATAGAAATGAGGTATATCATTGTTCAATGTTCAATAATCAAATTACGCCAACATTTGACTTTGGTAAATCCAAATATATGTGTAAGGAATATAGAAGTTGTGATTTGAATATCTTTAAGGACATCTTTTAAGCAGTCATATCCGAACACTAACGAGTAAACACACACACACACACATATATATATATATATATATATATATATATATAGACTCGAATTGATTTATTACTATTTTATGGTTGTTGGTAAAATTTTAGTCATTATACGGGGGTTAACTAACTTAGGAGAGGGCGTTCTTAATTTTAAGAACTTGTGCCCAATCTTTTGTTATAACATCTGCACAATAAAATATGTTCAAATCCACAAACTGGAATATTTTGGCAGTGAAGGTTGTTTCCATGACGGCCCCCAGTGATCCTACTCTTTTTCGAAAATCAAGGAAACCATCTTTTACGTGCCAAGAGGGTTGTAATCCCTGACACGAGGCACCCTTCAACGGACTTAAAAGTTAAAAATACGGGGTTTTTTGTTTGTTTTACGTCCCGTCGAGAATTTTTCACTCACACTGAGACGTCACCAGCTGTAGGTGAAGTTCCACAAATTTAGACTTGTGCTTAGCGTTCAGGGCCGTAGCAGTGAGGGTTCCTCAACGTGCCAACGCCTACCGTGACACGGGAACTCCGTTTTTAAAGTCATATCCGAAAGACCCGTGATTCTTACCTCTAAATGCCGAGCGTTTGGCGAAGGAGCAATCACTACCTATTTTTCGTCTTAGGTCTGACATGGCACGAGCGGGGCTCTAACTCACGACCTCCCGGTTACGAAGCGAACGCTCTAACCACTGAGCTACCGCGGCCGGTAATAATGAATTATTAGACCTTGAAAGTTAGTCAAGGTCACACATATTAGATACGTTTTGATCAGTCGTCCCTTGCGAGATTTTTTTACTCGTATGAGTAGTCAACAAATACCGGTAAAGGACATTAAACGACACTTGAACAGTGAGGGTACTTTACCGTGGCAACGCCTTTCGCGACACAACTTAGGGTCATATCCGAAATATCCTTGACTTTTACTCCAAGTACCGGGCGCTTGGCAAAGAAATAGTCACTACATATTATAGGTTTGACGCCAGATGCGGAGCCGGGAACGAGAACTGAGCCGTTACCTCATGATTACGACCTTTTGTATGATGCCCCAAGAAATGTGAAGGCATTAAGTGCTTTTCATATTTTTTTTATTTAAGCTAAAGGACAGTCACACTGACTGACTCTGAGTCTCATTGAATTAAATGAACTTTCTGCTTAAAAATAATTATACATTACAATATATGTTAATTTTAATATATTAATTTGTTTTAAACACATGGGGGTTCCTACCGCCATGCTGCTATGACACTGGGCCTCGCTTTTTGCAGTGTCACCCAAAGGACCGCCACATGTAGTCGCCTCTTATAGCAAGCAAGGGGTATTGAGGACCTATTCTAACTTGGAATCCCCACATCATTGGTAATTATACTATAGACAACAAGGGAGTATACATGCGTGTTGGGCTGGTATAGTAAACTGAATGCGATTAGATTCTTTTTCCTTTGTTATTTTGTTTTGATGGAATGTTTACCTGTAGAATAAACACAATTCTGACAGATAAAATGAACAGTAAGAAACTACCTTAATCACTAGAACGAACATATATTTAAACGTTGTGTTTGTTATTTATTTAGAAACTTGAAAAAAAAAATCAACTGAGTTTGTTCGCAGTAATTCAGATGTGAAATTGATGTTCAGGTGTTTGTATTCTTTTATCATGTACATACCATGTTTTGGTTTAAATGTGCAACTATGAATACCTTCGTTAAAATGAAATAAAAAATGAACTAGATTTGAAATGATTTCCGACAATTTCTCTTGTAAGGTATGTGATGAAAAATGGTGTCATCCAAAAGGGACTGCTTTTATTTATTAAATAGAGAACTTCACCCTGAATGTATATACTGACTATGCATCACAGTCGTGTAGATTGTAGTGATTTTACGCCCAGGTACGTCAGGGAAAACTTCAGCTTTCATAACCAACCATATTGCAACTGCTTAATCGCCGTTAATGGATGAAATATTGTCAACACGGCGTAAAACCCGAATCAATCAATCAATCGAATATTCGAAGGGGCCTCTGTGGCCTAGTGGTTAGAGCATTGCGCTCAAATTCACAAGGCCTCTCACCTCTAATCGGCGCCGATATATGTGAGAAAGTTTGGCAGTTTACTTTCGGAAGGTCGGTGGTTTCTTCCCGGGTACATTGGATCTGGGTTCTCTCCTCCACCTACAATAAAACTGGAAGCCACCAGATAACTGAAATATTGTTGAGTATAGCGAAAAACAACAATCAATCAATCGAATATTCGGAAAGATGCTCATTCCTCAGAGCTTATCCCGATTCAGATATATGGTGATGGGAATTATTTATTCAGAACTCTCTCTTTTTGTGCTTGGACACGAGGACAATTTTAAGGAAACGAGGGTACGAATTGTGTTTGAACCTGTTTAAAACCTTAAACGCTACTCGAATGAAAACACTTTTGTTACCATGTCCACAAACAAAAGTTCACTTCAATATGTTTTGAAAGTTTCCTGTCAGAAGACTATTTAATTACTGGTAATTTGATTGCTTCGTTACAAAAGGAAATAGTTAAAACAACCCAGAACGGTTACTATTCAAGACTTTTACATATGTTCGTAGCTTCTAACGTTTAGCAGAAACCAATCATGTCGATTTTCCCACGAGGTGCAAACCCTGGTGTAAACAGACAAGATCATAAGCAGCTTCTTGATGCTAAAGAATATCAGGATGCTATCCACATCATGTGGACTCGAACAATTGCTACAAAAGTAGATGGTTGGACACCTAATCATTTTGTTGCCTGTATTCACAAGCATGAGGAACCTCTTTCAAAGCGTTCGAGATTATCCTTTGAGGATTCTGAACCTCATCGCTCATTTGAAATAAAACAATCACAAGATAGTCCTTTCTCACTCTTGGAGTCTAACACATATGAGAAGTCTATTGAAACAAGTAAATTGGGGGAATTTGCAAACAGAAGAAGATATCTCAGAAACATCAGTTCAAAAGACCATGAAAAATGGCTTACACTAGAGATCGGTAGTACCCCAAATTAGCCACGGAATATTTTCTTTCAGCAAAAAGGTTTGGTAAAAAGATGAGATATGTCAATGTCTCCTGGTTTGATCGGTGGTCTAAGTTACATTATGTAGAAATCAAAGATGTTGTATTCTGTTTTCCTTGCATAAAATCATTTCAGAAGAAGATTCTCAGTTGTCACAAGAAAGAAAAAGCTTTCATATCAAGTGGTTTAAAAAACTGGAAAAAAGTAACCACAAAATTAGCCGCACACGAGAAAAGTGATTGCCATAAAGAGGCAATGGAAAGGGAGTTTACGGTAAAGTAGGAGGTTAAAGATGTGGAGAATGTCTTTCAAAGACGCACGAAGTCGAGAAGTCGAACAGAGAGAATTTGCTTAAAATGACAAACATTTTGATTGATTTTTTTAAAGTTTCTTGCTCGACAAGGAGTTGTTCTTCGGGGTGACAAAGACGAGAAAAACTTTAATCAACTTCACATGCTAGAGGCCAAACGCGATCCTCAGCTTCAGGAATGGCTACAATGAAAGATAAATAAGTATGTTGCTCCAGATATACAAAATGAAATTTTGCAGGTGATGGGGTTGCAGGTTTTGCGACAAAATGTTGCTTTCAACAAATCGTCTGAATTCTTTTCAATAATGGCAGAAGATATTTCCAACAAAGAGCAACTTGTTTTATGCATTCAATGGGTTGATCAACAGTTTACCGCTCATGAAGATTTATTAGGGATGTACTGTCTTTCTGACATTGGGGCTAATTCAATAACCCTAGCAATTAAAGATGCCATTTTGAGGTTCGATCTGCCTACGTTCGCTTCGAAACCGGGAGGTCGTGCGTTCGAGCCCCGCTCGTGCCATGGCCGCGTCAAACCTAAGACGAAAAATAGGTAGTGATTGCACCTTCGTCAACCGCTCGGCATTTAGAAGTGAGAATCACGGGTCTTTTCGGATATGACCTTAAAAACGGAGGTCCCGTGTCACGGTAGGCGTTGGCACGTTAAAGAACCCTCACTGCTACGGCCCTGAGCGCTAAGGGACGTTAAACAATATATAATCAATCAATCAATTGACAGTGCTTTTATCCAGAACAGGAAAATCATGCTATTTATCATGATGCCTCTGCTGGTGACTGTTAGTCCCTGAGGGTATTCACCAGCCAATTGCTAAGTACTTCGTTTATCGCACGAATTACGGATATAAATTATCATAAAATTAAAAATTCATTCCAAGATAATAGTTTATTTCCCTCATGCATAGCTCTGACCCTTTGCTGGATTTGGCTCCACTATTTGGTATTTTTGGTTCTTTCAGCTTTTCCAAGTTTGTTCTTATTTCGGAATTCCCAACATTTTGGACTTGACCATCACTGAAGAGACATCATTTGTCGAAATGTGCATCTGGTGCATCAACATTGGTACCGTTTATGTTTTATATTATAGTGGTGTTGAGGCACTTATGTGTTATGTGAATTCATTTTCAGTTATTTTGTGAGTCTTTGGCGCTAAGTAGGGGCCACAATACGGGTCAATATTTTTCATGGGGTTGATTTTTTGTTTGTTTGTTTTACGTCCTGTCGAGAATTTTTCACTTATATTGAGACGTCACCAGCTGTAGGTAAAATACCACAAATTTAGACCTGCGCTCAGGGCCGTAGCAGTGAGGGTTAGTTAACGTGCCAACGCCTACCATGACACAGATGCTCCGTTTTTAAGGACATATCCGAAAAGACCCGTGATTCTCACTTCTATATGCAGAGCGTTTTGGCGAAGGAGCAATCACTACCTATTTTTCGTCTTAGGATTGATGCGGCCATGGCACGAGCGGTGCTCGAACTCACGACCTCCCGGTAATGAAGCGAATGCTCTAACAACTGAGCTACCGCGACCGGTGTTTCCATAGGGATAAACATTTATATTAAACGTCTTTTAAAGAATCACAACAGCTGAACAATGACAGGGCAATGGTGATTCAGGTGAACGATGTAGATGATGGGCGTATTCTTATCGGCTGTTTAGTAGAGTACCTTAAACACTTTCTGTCAATGTAACCACACAGACAAAATGACGTAATACACATGGGCTTACACAGAGATCACATGGTGCACAACTGCTGATGACTTCATAGGTAAACCGACTTTAAAAAATTCTCGAACATCTGCAATGTTCTTTTGAAATTACTGATTGATTGATTGGGGTTTTACACCGTGTTGGCAATATACTGCGATTAAACAACTGAAATATGGTTGGTTATGAAAGCTGAAGTTCCCCTGACGGCGCCCAGTGAGCCTACTCATTTTCGAAAATCAAGGAAACGAAAAATTTTCGTGTAACGAGTCAACTTCGGATCAAGAAGTAATCATAATTTTGTAAATTTCAGTGGTCGATTATTTTCATTTGGTTGGTGAACCTTTCAAAATGATGACATAATTACGAAAATTCCCCCATCCATTTATGAGATATTAAATATAACCGTTATAAATTGAATATCATAACACTCACGTCAATAAAAGCGAGAAAACGATTGCAAGAAATCGTTTTTGGTAACACTAGTAGTATAACAAATACTCCGACCTACCCTAACGACAGTGATCTTTTCTCGCAGGATACACCCTTCATCGAGGCCTTGAAAATGGTGTTTGTTGTCTTTCATCCCTATTGTTGCGCCGTTCTTTATATACCGAGTTCACTATGGATTGCTTCGTTTACTTGACCAAGATAAGGGGGCTGACGGTGTGGCCGGTTAACAGGGGATACTTACTCCTCTAAGGCACATGAAATCACCTCTAATGCTTCCAGTGGTCTGTGATTTGCTGTTTTCAATTTGATAGGATATACGAGATTAATTATTGTTCGTTATATTCACATTTTCACACACTTGAATACCAGTTTAAAAGTTGTAAAAAAAAATTGTAAGTCTAAGCACGGACTTAATTAAATGTATAAGTAAATTGGACAGATGTGAAGTATTTCTATTTGCAGGATACACATCTATCTAATATTTAACACACTCCAAAATCTGACAATGTGTAACTCTGCGGACTACACCGAAATACGCGAAATTATTAAGTAAATTTAAATACAAAAAATGAAATTATTACCGCGCGGATTTACCGGAGACATATAAATGTGACCCGCGATCTACAAGGAAATGACATGGTGAAACAGAGTTTTAGAAATTGTTTAATCATAGAAATGAGGTATATCATTGTTCAATGTTCAATAATCAAATTACGCCAACATTTGACTTTGGTAAATCCAAAGATATGTGTAAGGAATATAGAAGTTGTGATTTGAATATCTTTAAGGACATCTTTTAAGCAGTCATATCCGAACACTAACGAGTAAAAACACACACACACACACATATATATATATATATATATATATATATAGACTCGAATTGATTTATTACTATTTTATGGTTGTTGGTAAAATTTTAGTCATTATACGGGGGTTAACTAACTTAGGAGAGGGCGTTCTTAATTTTAAGAACTTGTGCCCAATCTTTTGTTATAACATCTGCACAATAAAATATGTTCAAATCCACAAACTGGAATATTTTGGCAGTGAAGGTTGTTTCCATGACGGCCCCCAGTGATCCTACTCTTTTTCGAAAATCAAGGAAACCATCTTTTACGTGCCAAGAGGGTTGTAATCCCTGACACGAGGCACCCTTCAACGGACTTAAAAGTTAAAAATACGGGGTTTTTTTGTTTGTTTTACGTCCGGTCGAGAATTTTTCACTCACATTGAGACGTCACCAGCTGTAGGTGAAGTTCCACAAATTTAGACTTATGCTTAGCGTTCAGGGCCGTAGCAGTGAGGGTTCCTCAACGTGCCAACGCCTACCGTGACACGGGAACTCCGTTTTTAAAGTCATATCCGAAAGACCCGTGATTCTTACCTCTAAATGCCGAGCGTTTGGCGAAGGAGCAATCACTACCTATTTTTCGTCTTAGGTCTGACATGGCACGAGCGGGGCTCTAACTCACGACCTCCCGGTTACGAAGCGAACGCTCTAACCACTGAGCTACCGCGGCCGGTAATAATGAATTATTAGACCTTGAAAGTTAGTCAAGGTCACACATATTAGATACGTTTTGATCAGTCGTCCCTTGCGAGATTTTTTTACTCGTATGAGTAGTCAACAAATACCGGTAAAGGACATTAAACGACACTTGAACAGTGAGGGTACTTTACCGTGGCAACGCCTTTCGCGACACAACTTAAGGTCATATCCGAAATATCCTTGACTTTTACTCCAAGTACCGGGCGCTTGGCAAAGAAATAGTCACTACATATTATAGGTTTGACGCCAGATGCGGAGCCGGGAACGAGAACTGAGCCGTTACCTCATGATTACGACCTTTTGTATGATGCCCCAAGAAATGTGAAGGCATTAAGTGCTTTTCATATTTTTTTTATTTAAGCTAAAGGACAGTCACACTGACTGACTCTGAGTCTCATTGAATTAAATGAACTTTCTGCTTAAAAATAATTATACATTACAATATATGTTAATTTTAATATATTAATTTGTTTTAAACACATGGGGGTTCCTACCGCCATGCTGCTATGACACTGGGCCTCGCTTTTTGCAGTGTCACCCAAAGGACCGCCACATGTAGTCGCCTCTTATAGCAAGCAAGGGGTATTGAGGACCTATTCTAACTTGGAATCCCCACATCATTGGTAATTATACTATAGACAACAAGGGAGTATACATGCGTGTTGGGCTGGTATAGTAAACTGAATGCGATTAGATTCTTTTTCCTTTGTTATTTTGTTTTGATGGAATGTTTACCTGTAGAATAAACACAATTCTGACAGATAAAATGAACAGTAAGAAACTACCTTAATCACTAGAACGAACATATATTTAAACGTTGTGTTTGTTATTTATTTAGAAACTTGAAAAAAAAAATCAACTGAGTTTGTTCGCAGTAATTCAGATGTGAAATTGATGTTCAGGTGTTTGTATTCTTTTATCATGTACATACCATGTTTTGGTTTAAATGTGCAACTATGAATACCTTCGTTAAAATGAAATAAAAAATGAACTAGATTTGAAATGATTTCCGACAATTTCTCTTGTAAGGTATGTGATGAAAAATGGTGTCATCCAAAAGGGACTGCTTTTATTTATTAAATAGAGAACTTCACCCTGAATGTATATACTGACTATGCATCACAGTCGTGTAGATTGTAGTGATTTTACGCCCAGGTACGTCAGGGAAAACTTCAGCTTTCATAACCAACCATATTGCAACTGCTTAATCGCCGTTAATGGATGAAATATTGTCAACACGGCGTAAAACCCGAATCAATCAATCAATCGAATATTCGAAGGGGCCTCTGTGGCCTAGTGGTTAGAGCATTGCGCTCAAATTCACAAGGCCTCTCACCTCTAATCGGCGCCGATATATGTGAGAAAGTTTGGCAGTTTACTTTCGGAAGGTCGGTGGTTTCTTCCCGGGTACATTGGATCTGGGTTCTCTCCTCCACCTACAATAAAACTGGAAGCCACCAGATAACTGAAATATTGTTGAGTATAGCGAAAAACAACAATCAATCAATCGAATATTCGGAAAGATGCTCATTCCTCAGAGCTTATCCCGATTCAGATATATGGTGATGGGAATTATTTATTCAGAACTCTCTCTTTTTGTGCTTGGACACGAGGACAATTTTAAGGAAACGAGGGTACGAATTGTGTTTGAACCTGTTTAAAACCTTAAACGCTACTCGAATGAAAACACTTTTGTTACCATGTCCACAAACAAAAGTTCACTTCAATATGTTTTGAAAGTTTCCTGTCAGAAGACTATTTAATTACTGGTAATTTGATTGCTTCGTTACAAAAGGAAATAGTTAAAACAACCCAGAACGGTTACTATTCAAGACTTTTACATATGTTCGTAGCTTCTAACGTTTAGCAGAAACCAATCATGTCGATTTTCCCACGAGGTGCAAACCCTGGTGTAAACAGACAAGATCATAAGCAGCTTCTTGATGCTAAAGAATATCAGGATGCTATCCACATCATGTGGACTCGAACAATTGCTACAAAAGTAGATGGTTGGACACCTAATCATTTTGTTGCCTGTATTCACAAGCATGAGGAACCTCTTTCAAAGCGTTCGAGATTATCCTTTGAGGATTCTGAACCTCATCGCTCATTTGAAATAAAACAATCACAAGATAGTCCTTTCTCACTCTTGGAGTCTAACACATATGAGAAGTCTATTGAAACAAGTAAATTGGGGGAATTTGCAAACAGAAGAAGATATCTCAGAAACATCAGTTCAAAAGACCATGAAAAATGGCTTACACTAGAGATCGGTAGTACCCCAAATTAGCCACGGAATATTTTCTTTCAGCAAAAAGGTTTGGTAAAAAGATGAGATATGTCAATGTCTCCTGGTTTGATCGGTGGTCTAAGTTACATTATGTAGAAATCAAAGATGTTGTATTCTGTTTTCCTTGCATAAAATCATTTCAGAAGAAGATTCTCAGTTGTCACAAGAAAGAAAAAGCTTTCATATCAAGTGGTTTAAAAAACTGGAAAAAAGTAACCACAAAATTAGCCGCACACGAGAAAAGTGATTGCCATAAAGAGGCAATGGAAAGGGAGTTTACGGTAAAGTAGGAGGTTAAAGATGTGGAGAATGTCTTTCAAAGACGCACGAAGTCGAGAAGTCGAACAGAGAGAATTTGCTTAAAATGACAAACATTTTGATTGATTTTTTTAAAGTTTCTTGCTCGACAAGGAGTTGTTCTTCGGGGTGACAAAGACGAGAAAAACTTTAATCAACTTCACATGCTAGAGGCCAAACGCGATCCTCAGCTTCAGGAATGGCTACAATGAAAGATAAATAAGTATGTTGCTCCAGATATACAAAATGAAATTTTGCAGGTGATGGGGTTGCAGGTTTTGCGACAAAATGTTGCTTTCAACAAATCGTCTGAATTCTTTTCAATAATGGCAGAAGATATTTCCAACAAAGAGCAACTTGTTTTATGCATTCAATGGGTTGATCAACAGTTTACCGCTCATGAAGATTTATTAGGGATGTACTGTCTTTCTGACATTGGGGCTAATTCAATAACCCTAGCAATTAAAGATGCCATTTTGAGGTTTGATCTGCCTACGTTCGCTTCGAAACCGGGAGGTCGTGCGTTCGAGCCCCGCTCGTGCCATGGCCGCGTCAAACCTAAGACGAAAAATAGGTAGTGATTGCACCTTCGTCAACCGCTCGGCATTTAGAAGTGAGAATCACGGGTCTTTCGGATATGACCTTAAAAACGGAGGTCCCGTGTCACGGTAGGCGTTGGCACGTTAAAGAACCCTCACTGCTACGGCCCTGAGCGCTAAGGGACGTTAAACAATATATAATCAATCAATCAATTGACAGTGCTTTTATCCAGAACAGGAAAATCATGCTATATATCATGATGCCTCTGCTGGTGACTGTTAGTCCCTGAGGGTATTCACCAGCCAATTGCTAAGTACTTCGTTTATAGCACGAATTACGGATATAAATTATCATAAAATTAAAAATTCATTCCAAGATAATAGTTTATTTCCCTCATGCATAGCTCTGACCCTTTGCTGGATTTGGCTCCACTATTTGGTATTTTTGGTTCTTTCAGCTTTTCCAAGTTTGTTCTTTTTTCGGAATTCCCAACATTTTGGACTTGACCATCACTGAAGAGACATCATTTGTCGAAATGTGCATCTGGTGCATCAACATTGGTACCGTTTATGTTTTATATTATAGTGGTGTTGAGGCACTTATGTGTTATGTGAATTCATTTTCAGTTATTTTGTGAGTCTTTGGCGCTAAGTAGGGGCCACAATACGGGTCAATATTTTTCATGGGGTTGATTTTTTGTTTGTTTGTTTTACGTCCTGTCGAGAATTTTTCACTTATATTGAGACGTCACCAGCTGTAGGTAAAATACCACAAATTTAGACCTGCGCTCAGGGCCGTAGCAGTGAGGGTTAGTTAACGTGCCAACGCCTACCATGACACAGATGCTCCGTTTTTAAGGACATATCCGAAAAGACCCGTGATTCTCACTTCTATATGCAGAGCGTTTTGGCGAAGGAGCAATCACTACCTATTTTTCGTCTTAGGATTGATGCGGCCATGGCACGAGCGGTGCTCGAACTCACGACCTCCCGGTAATGAAGCGAATGCTCTAACAACTGAACTACCGCGACCGGTGTTTCCATAGGGATAAACATTTATATTAAACGTCTTTTAAAGAATCACAACAGCTGAACAATGACAGGGCAATGGTGATTCAGGTGAACGATGTGGATGATGGGCGTATTCTTATCGGCTGTTTAGTAGAGTACCTTAAACACTTTCTGTCAATGTAACCACACAGACAAAATGACGTAATACACATGGGCTTACACAGAGATCACATGGTGCACAACTGCTGATGACTTCATAGGTAAACCGACTTTAAAAAGTTCTCGAACATCTGCAATGTTCTGTTGAAATTACTTGTGCTGTCTCACATTTTTCCGGAATTTTTAGATCTGTTTTTCCGGAATTTGTTACTTGAACGGTTTTGTTTTTTTAGTTTGTTTTCGACACTTCTTGCACGAAATTCGGAATCCATTTTGTATCGCTCACAAAGTATTGCTATGTTTGGGCTTCTATCGTGCAAGTTTTTCCTTATATCTTATGCATTTATACAATAATAGTCTATATCATTTACTGCTATTTAGATATATTTTGGATAAATTCTGCATTACGTTTAATTCTAGTTTACTTACATGTTTACTCTAGCACATGAAAAGTTTGTATATTTGCAGAGATTTATATTTTCAAATCATGTATCTTGTGTAAACTTTGTATTGTTCGTAATTGGTTGTTTTGTTTTTTGCAGCCTTTTACGGTCACGTGTACTAAGGTTATGTACTACGATATTAAAACCGTAACTGCTGTCTAATGTCTTCGCCGTTATTGAATACGGAGGGCTGGGCGGTACATTACTGATTGATTGATTGGGCTTTTACGCCGTGTTGGCAATATACTGCGATTAAACAACTAAAAGATGGTTGGTTATGAAAGCTGAAGTTCCCCTGACGGCGCCCAGTGAGCCTACTCATTTTCGAAAATCAAGGAAACGAAAAAATTTTCGTGTAACGAGTCAACTTCGGATCAAGAAGTAATCATAATTTTGTAAATTTCAGTGGTCGATTATTTTCATTTGGTTGGTGAACCTTTCAAAATGATGACATAATTACGAAAATTCCCCCATCCATTTATGAGATATTAAATATAACCGTTATAAATTGAATATCATAACACTCACGTCAATAAAAGCGAGAAAATGATTGCAAGAAATCGTTTTTGGTAACACCAGTAGTATAACAAATACTCTGGCCTACCCTAACGACAGTGATCTTTTCTCGCAGGATACACCCTTCATCGAGGCCCTGAAAATGGTGTTTGTTGTCTTTCATACCTATTGTTGCGCCGTTCTTTATATACCGAGTTCACTATGGATTGCTTCGTTTACTTGACCAAGATAAGGGGGTTGACGGTGTGGTCGGTCAACAGGGGATACTTACTCCTCTAAGGCACATGAAATCACCTCTAATGCTTCCAGTGGTCTGTGATTTGCTGTTTTCAATTTGATAGGATATATGAGATTAATTATTGTTCGTTATATTCACATTCACCTTAAAAACGGAGGTCCCGTGTCATGGTAGGCATTAGCACGTTAACGAACCCTCACTGCTACAGCCCCGAGCGCTAAGCATAGGTCTAAATTTGTGGTACTTCACCTACAGCTGATGACGTCTCAATATGAGTGAAAAATTCTTGACGGGACGTCAAACAAACAAACAATCAATCAATCAATACTGTAGAACATGCAGTTTCCCCGATTCCGTATTATTCTAATATTTATTCATTGCAAAATATACATTCATTTTTCCTTATCTAATTATGAAATAAGTATGTTCCAAGAGAAAAGTCCGGTATCTTCCGAATAGATCATCTTGCATTCACCGTGCGCTCTACGTTCATTCACAGTGCGTTCACCGTTCAAGTGGGAAAGTAGAACGTATCAGAGGAGGCGCCGGCAATAGAGGGTTATTTATTTCTGTGAAATCCACACGTTATCCAAATGAATGTAGTTTACATGGATTTTTTTGGACACTGGGCAATAGCAAGAAGACATTTACAATGTTGCACCTCCATACACCGTTTAGAAAAGACCTTGAAAACAAAAGCCCCCTGTCATCGTGGGCGTTAGCACGATGAAAAACCCTTAATATACGGCTGTATGTGCTGAAGCTGTAGTCGCCGGTATTTATTATTTCCGGAGCCCAGCAAATATAATTCTGTTCACGCTGAATGATTACTATATCAATAACACCTCTACCCTCCTAAACACATTTGATTTTGCTGTGTTTGTAAGTATTGATATTAATTAAATAGAGAGTCATTACTGTATGAAATACCCCCAACACACACACACACACACATACATACACCAACACACACATACACACACAAACATACATACACACACACAAAAACACATACATACACACACATACATTCACACACAAACACACTTATTTGTAAGTATAACGTTTTATATTATTTTTGTACACAGGGTATAATGAAGAACTTTATGTATACATTGTATAAAGGAAACTATTTCCTCATCTCTCATGGGTGGGTGTAATTGTAGTCCAGGGGATATGTCCCGCGAAGTCCGATGTTAATGTTCACCGGTTTATCATTTTACGTTTCTTTCTCTTCAGATATTTTGCTGAATATGTCTTTATTGTGTTAACCAGTCAAGTAAAACAACAGCAATCAATACGTCTCGTCGGTTTATTTCATTAAATCCTGTTCGCGCTTGTGCATTTGAATAACACTTGTCTAACCATTCGTAATACGGGTTCAAACTATCACCTTATTCCGGTTTTATTTTTATATTCTTCGTGTAATGTCCACCATTGAAGCGATTTCCCATAAAAGGAAAGGCTAGCATGTTGATCAAACAATATCTAAGGGGCCTCCGTGGCCGAATGGTTAGAGCATCGGGCTCAAAATCACAAGGCCTCTCACCTCTGTCGGCGCGTGTTCGAATCTCGGCCGCGGCGTTATGTGAGCAAGTTTGCCAGTTTACTTGCGGAAGGTCGGTGGTCTCTTCCCAGGTAGTTTGTCCAGTGTGAAATGATGTTTTAAAATAACGTACATGCGTTGGTTTGCTCTTGTAATCTCGGGCATAACTAATTGTGTTTTGGTTGTCGAAAATATTGATAAAAATCAATGATGACGAATTGTTGATATACTAAAAACATCCTGATCTGAAGATGTCGAGGACGAATTAATATTAATACTTTGTTCAGTATATCGTGACCCTACATTGCATGCGAAAAAATCGCACAAGGGACACATTGAATGTAATCATTGACTAAGTTATTATTATTCAGTCATGCTATGTTTTACATGGTACATTGTATCTGGGTTCTCTCCTCCACCAACAAAAACTGGACGCTACCAGATAACTGAAAAATTGTTAAGTGTGGCGGAAAGCAATAAATAATCAATCAATCAAACAATATCTAAGAGAAAGTTGATTTTATTTCAGTTATTAACAAGGCGAAAACAAAAACCGGAAATTCGTTTTCTTCATAAAATCTTCGAAACTACTTTTACACCCTGAAGAATAAATAAATATCATTTATTAAATGATTAGGCAATTTTCTCACACCAAATTCACAATGAAGACTGTTAAAACATAAAAAGTAAGATATCTGAAGAAAAACTAACGTATAATGATATATCGGCGAACATTAATATCGGACATCGCGGGAATATGTTCTGGGACTATAATTACACTTATCCCGATGACATAGCTACCCAACACAAACTAGGTCAAAACAAGAGAAAGATATATAGGCTGCCACGTCACACAGCTATTTTAATCACAGGACTAGACGGAAGGTCGAAATAACAGGGAAGCCATGTTGGATTTTCAGGTTAGACAAAATTTTATATGCACATTCTGACACTGTTAAGTTTCAAAATAAACAATAAAATATAAAAGAATTCTGCAAATAATTTAGGCAATCCGGCTCGATTTTAGCTACCCATAACAACATGTCTCTTATGAAAGATAATTGTCTGTTGACTTAGTTACGCAACATAAACTAGGTCAAATCAAACTTTAAAACTATTTACACAAGCTAACACGTACAAGATGTGTGTACCTGTAGGCCGCCACGTCACACAGGTATTTAATCCCAGGACTAGACGGGAGGTCGAAAAAACAGGGAGGACATGTTAGATTTTCAGGTGAGACAAAATTAGTATCGATATTGGTGTGAGCAATGAGATAGACCTCCTCATTTTGACAGCAATATTTCATTTAATTCTGGGGGTGGGGTGGGTGTGATTCAGTGTATCGATGCCTCGTATATAAATCTATTGAAGTTTATATAACATACTGTAGTTTTCACCGGTTAGTCAAAATCTTTAATTGAAATTCCTTATTTTATTGACAGTGAACTTTGTTGTGCGACTCCGACACTAGAAATGGACCCGTTACGAAGAGCCCAAATCATTCTACTGTGTGACCTCTGTAAAACCGCCCACCTACAGAGTCATTGTGAACTTTGTCGTGTAAATCTCTGCAAGATCTGTGTTGGGGAGCACCTCTCAGATTCCTCTATAAGACACAATGTCGTACTCTATAAATACAGAAAGTATCCTAACTACTCAGAATGTCCTGACCATGCGGACGAACAATGTAAAAGTTTCTGTGAGAACTGTGACATGCCTGTCTGTTCTACCTGCGTCTCCTCTGGTGCACACAAAGGTCACGATATATCAGATATCCTGGATAAACTCGGGGCTAAAACACAAGACTTACAAAACGATTTGGAGGAACTAAAAACCAGGATTTATCCCCAATATGAAGAAATGGCCTCCGATGTTCAAATTGAGAAATCCGAGTTAGAAGCGTATTACAGGGAAATGACCACAGCGGCCGACCAACAAGGAGATGTCTGGCACCGCCAAATCACTGCCATTGTCAACCAACGGAAATCTGACATTCAAGAGATGAAAAGCAAATATCTATCTGCCCTGAATAAAAATACAGATGAAATCAAACAGAGAATTGAAATCAGTCCTAGAATCAAATGACGTCTCCTTAACCTCTACGTACAAATCTAGGAATTCCGAGTTTAGAACATTACCTCCTAAAATCCGAGCGACATTGCCAAGTTTTTCTCCTCGGCAAATAAACGAAGATCAGCTCAATGAAATGTTTGGTTCTCTGTCGCCATTATCCATCAACACAGAACATAGCGACACAATGAAGTCAGCAGAAGCTGTATTGTCTCCTCCAGTCAAACCACTGCTTGGTGAACCGCGCCTCACCGCCACCATAGACACTGAATATAACAAACTACGCGGTGTTGCCTGTCTCAGTGAAGAACAAGTCTGGACACGCGGAAATAACAAAACCATGAAGCTCCTCAACCTCCAGGGTAAAGTACTGACATCAATACGTACCAAGTCAGGGAACGTACCATGGGACATAGCAGTGACACGGGACGGAGATGTTGTTTATACTGACTATAGAAATAAAACTGTAAACATAGTGAAGAATAAACAGACACAGACCGTGATCAGACTACAGGGGTGGACACCTCTCAACGTCTGTTGTACCACCTCTGATGATCTCCTCGTAACTATGGTCAGTAATGATTACGAACAATCCAAGGTTGTGCGTTACTCCAGCTTCACAGAGGTACAAACCATTCAGTTTGATGATCAGCGTCGTCCTCTCTATTCGTCTGATCATTACTCTAAAAACGTCAGTGAGAACAGGAACCTGGATATCTGTGTGGCTGACTGGTCAGCTAGTGCAGTAGTGGTGGTCAATCAGTCAGGAAATCTCCGATTTAGATACACTGGTCATCCCTCTAATACCAAGTCATCATTTGATCCACGCGGCATCACTACAGACAGCCAGAGTCACATCCTGACAGCAGACATTAACAATGACCGTATCCACATCCTAGATCAGGACGGACAGTTCCTCCGTTACATTGATGATTTACGCGCTCCATTAGGTTTATGTGTGGACATCAGAGACAACCTCTTTGTGGCTGAGTATGACACTGCTAAAGTGAAGAAAATCCAATATCTATCAACACAGTGTTAATTACACCTCTCTACACAGTGTAATGTACAGCAGTGTGTTAATATTACAGTTGCTTGTTAATTACAGTTGCTTGTTTATCATATCCCTGTGTTTGTGATGTGTAATTAATATATACTTGTCTCTTACTGCTGTTTGATGTTTATGTCTGTAACATTATATTGAGTGAACTTGTATATAATTATAATTTCACTGTGATTAGTTATTTATCTATTTTTATATACACTCGTGTTGACTAATTTGACAGTATTACTTGTTTATCTGCACAGAACATTTTGTGGACTAGTTTGGCAATGTTACTAATTATCTATTTATATACAATCTTTTGTGGACTGGTTTGACGGTTTTACTAGTTATTAATATCAATATGCAACCTTTTGAACACATGGAAATCACAGAATATTTTGTATGTTGCATTGAATTATAGTACATTCCCTACAGAGTTTACATGTATGCATTTACTTACTTTCGTGTGATTATCAACCAATAGAACATTATTCCGTTTGTTAATTATATAATGTATATATTATAGATAAACATGATTTAGAGTATAGTCTTACCTTATTACTGAGTACTTACTTAGATATGTAGTACTGTAACAGAGAGTGACCCCAAACGTCCGGACTTCATCTTCAGATCCAAGGTCACAGTCTTCTGTTTATCATCAATAAGGTCACACCACGTATCTAGATCTCCACACTCCTACAAAATCAACACAAAGTGTAATCATAATCAAACTGAATTGTCAAGAATAGTTGGTATTTCAGAACTTAATTATCTTGCAGTCTATTACAGTGTGGTATATTTACATGTTTATTTGTATGTAAATGTAATAGAATGGAGAAAGCTCATCATGTTCACGGCTCGACAGGGTATTGAACCCGATACCCCTGTATTACCAATCAGATGTTTTAACCATTGAGCCATCTAGGTTGAATCCATGGTTTTATTGGACCGGGAAATCAAACCCAAGACCCCTGTAGTGTATTATTAGTCAGATGCTGTAACCACTGAGTTATCTATTTCATATCTATGGTTTGGTTCGACCGAGAATTTATCCCAAGAACCCTGAATGTATTACTAGTCCGGTGCTCTAACCATGGAGCTATCCAGGCTGATATTCAGTCCATGTAGACGTTTAATAGTAATTCTGCACCAGTAGGCTGCACATATATTTATAGTAAAAACATCATACTTATGAAATTTTACTTGTATTATACTTTTACTACATCTGAACCAAAGGCTAAAGAGATCTGTGATCGAAATTTGTCTGGCAATATGTTGTAGTAATTTTTTTTATTTTTTTTTATTTTTTTTAAATCTTATTCTCCAGATCCACTGATCCAATTTCAATCAAGTTGGATATAAATTATTCTTAGCTAAAAAGATTTTTCCTTTCTTCAAACAAAGGGTCATTAATCCTTCAACAGGGGAGGTAACCAAGAGAAGGCAGGATAAAATGGAGTTTTTGAAAAACTTCTCGTGAAACACTGGTGTAGAAAAATTGAAATTTATATCAAAGCCTCCTAACATAGTGTACATTTAAGTTTCTTCAAACTATGACCCCCCCCCCCAGGTTAGGGTGTGGCCATAATAGGGGGATCAAAGTTTTACATGGAGATATATAGGAAAATGATCTCAACAACAGACCCATGATTAATCATATTAATATGCAACAATTGTCAGATCGTGCAGATTCAAGTGTGGTCAAGTTACCTTCATGCCCCGGGGTAGACTGGGGCCAAGTTACCTTCATGCCCCGGGGTAGACTGGGCCAAGTTGTACACATGTATTGAAAGGGAAAACAATAACCTTCTCAATAACAGTAGGACCATGGTGATTCATATTAATATGCAAATATGAAGCAGCCCCCAGATAGTACAGATTTAAGTTTGTTCAATTTGTGGCCTTGGGGGTGGGGCTAAAATAGGGGGGGGGGGGGGCAAAGTATAATGTGTGAATAGACATGGGCTTGAGTGCCGCCAAGTTGTATACATGGATGAAAAGGCCAAGATAACTAGAAGTACTCAATCTCGTAATTCCTATGGAAAATACCAATGAGAGAGATGGGAAACATGGACCCCTGGACATACCACGTGCCTAGGAGGAGTAAGCATCCCCTGTCGACTGGTCACACCCGCTGTGAACCCTAAATCCTGACCAAGTAAACAGAGCAATACACAGTCAGAATCAGTGTGCCAAGAACAGCCTAACAATTGGTATGAAACACGTCAGACAGCATTTGACATAAATGAAGATTGTAATGGCAAACTAGATCGTTATAACAACCATAAAATTTGCGAAAGGCTGATTTATAGGGAAAAAACATTTAACAGCCTTCTCAATAACAGTAGGACCATGGTGATTCATGTGAAGCAGTCCCAGATAGTACAGATTTAAGTTTGTTCAATTTGTGGTCTTTGGGGTGGGACTAAAATAGGGGGGGGGGGGGCAAAAGTATAATGTGTGAATAGACATGGAAACATGTTTCAAAATCTTCAACTCAACAACAGAAGGGTAATGATTTGTCATACAAGCACCCTCAGGTAGTGCAGATCTTAGTTTGTTCAAATCATGTCACCTTCCTGGGGTGGGATTGGGCCACAATATGGAATCAAAGAATATATATATATATAGAGAGAGAGTCAAATTGATATGCAAACATCTTCAGGCAATGTAAAAAAAATTGTTCTATTTAGAGTTCGGGGGGGGGGGGGGGGGTGATGATGAAAGTTTTATATGGGAATATACAGGAAATTCATTGAAGCGCATCATTTTCAAGAGTAGCAAGACTAAATTTGATTTTAAATTTGAGCGTATTTTTATTTTGTTTTGATATGCGGAGTAGTGTGTTACTTTCGCAGTTTTATTTCAGTGTGTGACGGAGGAAAATAGGATCAACATGCTAAATGAATCGTTTTTTCCGTTAAACAAATTGACAATGAATGGAATTAACATACCCTCATAATATCCATAAATACTGTGTTTCACATATATATTTCATATATTCCATGACATATATTTCAAATTATCCTGGTGGGGATCCGCGTTAGAATAGAGCCTCAATATCCCTTGTTTGTCGTAAGAAGCAACTAAATGGGGTGGCCCTTCGGATGAGACGGCAAAAATCAAAGTCCCATATCACAGCAGGTGTGGCACGATAAAGATCCCTCCCAAAAAGGCCTTGAGCGCCGAGCATAGGTCTAAATTTTGCAGCCCTTCACTGGCAATGGTGACGTCTCCATATGAGTGAAAAATTCTTGAGCGGGACGTTAAGCAACATATAATCAATCGATCAATCAAATACTCCAAATTTTGTCGATATTTATATACCACAGTTCACAAATTGTCCACTTTTACGTAATAGTCATTTGATGTATATTTATGACGTCACTAGTTTACTTTATATTGATCAGAAAACAGCAGTTTAACATTTTGAATTTTTTAGATCTTAGTAGCTGCATGGTTTATTTTGTGTTTGAATAAAACAGCATAAAGTGGAAGGAAAAGCGCTATATAAAAAACAATCGTTATTAATATTATTATTAAATATGTATACTTATTGATATTCTTAGTTCCATTATGACGTCACATTTTTTCGCGTATTTTATTCCACCAAAGATTTTCATAACCTGCCTTAACGGCCCCGCGTTATGCCCCCGTAACTAAAGTTGGGGTGGGGCATATTATTTTATCCAGCCTCTTTGTCTATGCCACACTTCAGTCTTGCACGTATCTCTAAATGATGAATGAAGGTCTCACATTTTTCATATGTGTATTTCTTATAATAATGTACATCAATTCCTTTCTATACCTGTAGTGGAACAATTATTCGTTTTTATCAGGTTGGGAGAATTTTGTCTCTTAACTTTGATCCGTATTTCTATTGTTTGCGCTAATGAAGAGATCATTGTTTTCATGTGCTTGTCCTGAAA
This sequence comes from Ostrea denselamellosa, assembly GCA_024699665.1. Lineage (NCBI taxonomy): Eukaryota > Metazoa > Mollusca > Bivalvia > Ostreida > Ostreidae > Ostrea > Ostrea denselamellosa. Next base: position 6,468,568 of record JAMZEH010000075.1, read on the forward strand.
CTTTACCGCTAGAACTCATAGCCACCACCAGTGTAAGTAAATAAGCCTGTATGTATTTATTTTTCTTGTTGTTCATAGTCCCTTGCATATCATTGAGTTACTCAGTCTTTTTGTATGCCGACATTTCTTAGTTCACTTGATTCGATTGATTGATTATATAATGTTGAAGTCCCTTGACCTACTTCTGATAAAAATATGACCTACATAATATGTCCAGAACTATATAAGGAAGATCTTTTACATCAGGTGTGTATATTTCTTATCACAAGACCTTTAATTTCAAATCATGACCTTTGACCTTGTAACCTGGTACTTTGAAATACTTTTAAGAAATCATAATCTATTAAATATATCCGGAACTAACATGTATGTTAGGTGGGGCTTTCATTATTTGCATATAGATTCTTTATGGCAAGAGCTTTTCACACAAGGGTGTGAAACATTTTAGAAAAACACTGACCTATTAATTATTTAAGGTACAGCTTTCATATCTTCCATATATAACGTCTTTATAGCAAGACCCTATTATTTCGTGAAGTTTGACCTTGTGGCCGTGACCTACTTTTTAAATATCTAACCTATTCAATTTCTCCTAAACTATTCCAGGTAAATCTTTCATACGATGTCATATAGTAAGAGCATTCATTTCATACTATGACCTTGTGACCTTGGAATTTAACTTACTTTCAAGAAAATGCAATTATTATCTTCAGAATTATTCAAGGATTGATTGATTAAATATTGTTTAACGTCCCGCTCGAGAGTATTCAAGGAAGGGTTTTCATATTTTGTACATAAATCTTGATATTGTAACCTTAACCTACTTTTTTAAAAATAACTGACCTAACTATCTCAGGTAGAACTTTCATATTTTGTGTTTGGTGTTTGACCTTGTGACCCTGATGTTTCACCTACTTTTAATAATATTTGATCTATCCAATATCACTTAAACTCTTTAAACATAGAGTTTTCAGGTTTTGAATGTAAATATTTAATGGCTATTTAGCATTATCCGTTTTTATCAGGTTGTGAGAATTTTGTCTCTAACTATGATCTGTATTTCTATTTTTGCGCAAATTAAGAGATCATTGTTTCATGTGCTTGTCCTGAAACTTTACCGCTATTCCATGGTCTATGATACTTTAGACCTTGGTCTTATCCTGAACATAAAGATCATAGTAGCCATATTGGTTTGAGGCATCCCTGTGTTATGTGAATTTATATTCGGTTATGTTGTGATCCTTTGAGGCTAGTTTGTGGCCTCAATATGGGGTAAAAAAATTTATGGGAATAAATATTGATAAATCTATTAAAATCACAAGAAAGAACATGTGAACATGTTCAAGGTGACTCGGGTGAGCATTGTGGCTCATATGCCTCTTGTTGAATACTATTTTACAGAGTTGAGCCCCTTGGACAAATAGCATTTAAAATACTTCAGTTTCCATTAACTATACCTCTCACAAATGAAGTTTAGGACACACATTGGAATCACCTTGTTTGTTTGTCCATCTGTATACATAAGTAAGACACCAGTCATTGACTCAAAATAACAGTGACCCCACCCTCTCCTGGGGACCACGATTTGCACAAAGTTGGACTTGCTCTTTGTCAGAAAGCTTTCATGTAAATTTCCACATTTCTGACCCTGTGGTTTTTGACAGGATTTTTAAAGATGTTCCCCATATTTTTGCATGTATAACTGTGATCCCAAATTGTGGTCCCATCCTACCTACTGGGGCATGATTTTAACTAAAAATCTGCATTATGTCAGGAAGTTTTCATGTAAATTTGCACTTTTCGGGCTCAGTAAATCTTGAAGAAAAGAGTTTCACTATATAATATCATACAATTTTTTTATCCCCAATTGTGGCCCCACCCTATCCCTGGTGGCCGTGGTTTTAACAAACTTGAATCTGCACTATATCAGGAACCTTTCGTGTAAAAAAATTTTCTGACCCAACGTTTCTTGAGAACATTTTTAAATGACTCCACTCTATTGTTGCATTCTTGTGATTATATCCCTTTAGCTCTTCACAAAACCGGCCGCGGTAGCTCAGTGGTTAGAGCGTTCGCTTCGTAACCGGGAGGTCGTGAGTTCGAGCCCCGCTCGTGCCATGGCCGCGTCAAACCTAAGACGAAAAATAGGTAGTGATTGCTCCTTCGCCAAACGCTCGGCATTTAGAAGTGAGAATCACGGGTCTTTCCGATATGACCTTAAAAACGGAGGTCCCGTGTCAGGGTAGGCGTTTGGCACGTTAAAGAACCCTCACTGCTATTGCCCAGATCGCTAAGCATAGGTCTAAATCTGTGGTACTTCACCTACAGATGGTGACGTCTCAATATAAGTGAAAAATTCTCGACGGGACGTAAAACAAACAAACAAACAATCAATCATTTAAACAATATTGAATTCCATTTACTATGGCTAATTTATCCCAAGTTTGATTAAAATTGGCCACGTGGTTCAGGAGAAGATGTAAATGTGGAAAGTTTACGGACAGATGAACTGACAACAAATAAAGGCAATCAGAAAACCTCACTTGAGCTTTAGGCTCAGGTGAGCTAAAATTGACGTGCATATTCTCGTGATGTATGTATACACAAAATTCAGTTGAATATATACATCATTAGAGATAATGAATGGAAACTGATTTATTGGTAAATGGTAGAACGGAAAAAATTGGCATATTTTACATAAGGCCAAAACAATATATATATATATATATATATATATATATATATATATATATATATATATATACTAGACAAAAAAGTTAAGGATCATAATTTTGACCTCAAAAATTTTTATTAACCAAATAATTATTTAGACAAATTTTAACATGTATAGTTTCTCCAATGTGTCCTTAACACACTAAATTTACCTGGTTTCATATTGACGTCATAAGTGCACAATTTTTTCGCCCAAACACAAGCAAGGGGTCAAAATCAAAGTGTGCCAACGTGTATATTGAAATTGAAAAATTGTGATTTTCGTTTTATTGTGGGTATTTATTGCCCTAATCGACTCTTAGGTGAACAATTATTGACATTAAAAGCCACGAGGCGCTATTTAACTTATTTATTTATTTATTGTTTATTGCTTTCCGCCACACTCAATAATTTTTCAGTTAACTGGTGGCGTCCAGTTTTTGTTGGTGGAGGAGAGAACCCAGATACAATGTACCTAGGAAGAGACCACCGACCTTCCGCAAGTAAACTGGCAAACTTGCTCACATAACGCCGCGGCCGAGATTCGAACGCGCGCCGACAGAGGTGAGAGGCTTCGTGATTTTGAGCCCGATGCTCTAACCACTCGGCCACGGAGGCCCCCGCTATTTAACTGCTCTGGAAGCTGGTCAGGCAGTAGGTATGCTTCAAGCTGGCCAAGTCCAGAGAACTGTCTCTAGACATTTTAACGTGTCCCAAAGTGTGATTTCAAGGTTGTGGAATCGTTTTATACAGAAAGGTAATGTTTCTGAAAGACCGAGATCAGGTCGTCCAAGGTCCACAACCGCTCGCCAGGATTGCTATATGTCACTTATGGCTCATAGACACAGGTTTCAGAGTGCTGTGCAACTCAATACTGACTTTCATGCAGCAAGTGGGGTGCCCATAACACCACAAACTCTCAGACGGAGACTTCATGCTGCTAACCTTCGGCCTCATCGACCTGCTGTTCGTCCCATTTTGAGGAGAAGACATCGTGTAGCACGACTGAATTGGGCTCAAAATCACATAAACTGGCAACTGCGTCATTGGACCCTGTTCTTTTCACAGAGGAGTCACGGTTCTGTGTGGACTTTCAATATTCTGCCATTCCTCTAACAAGGCTCTCCCTAATTCTTGTGGATTCTGAGGCTGAAGCTTGCGGCTGCGCACACATCTCCCCAGCTCATCCCACAAATGCTTGATTGGATACAAGTCTGGGGACATAGCAGGCCAATGAAGGACGTCAGTGGCGTTCGTTTGAAAAAGTTTCGTGCCAATCTTGCCGTATATGCGCGCAATCTCCTTTTGGAAAATTAATCCATCTCCTTGCCAGGGGCCTCCGTGGTCGAGTGGTTAGAGCATTGCGCTCAAAATCACAAGGCCTCTCACCTCTAATCGGCGCGGGTTCGATTCTCGCTTGCGCCGATATATGTGAGAAAGTTTGCCAGTTCACTTTCGGAAGGTCGGTGGTCTCTTCCCGGGTACATTGTATCTGGGTTCTCTCCTCCACCAATAAAAACTGAACGCCACCGGATAACTGAAAAATTGTTGAGTGTGGCAAAAGACAACAAATAAACAAAAACAAATAAACATCTCCTTGCCCATGCTGCTGCATTAATGGTGTTAAAACTGGCTGCAGAATTTCATCCACATACCTCCTAGCAATGAGGGTTCCATTTAAAACGACCAGTTGTGACCGAAAATTGTAGTTAATCACACCCTAGACCATACGTCACGGTAGATGTGGCATGATAAAGATCCCTCCCTGCTCAATGGCCATAGGTGCCGAACATAGGCCTAATATTTGCAGCCCTTCACCAGCAATGGTGACGTTTCCATATGAATGAAAGATTGTCGAGAGGGACGTTAAACAACATACAATCAATTAATCATTTAACCACAGGGGTTTTTCACGAACTTTCTGTTTTAGTAAAGTTAACACCATCTACGTCTATAATTAACACCATAAATTTAGAATAGAGAGGGCCAATTCGTGACGAGCCCGTAATTTAATCGCAGCACTCGGACATTACGATGTGTCAACATTTTCATTTATGTAACGCAGCTATGCATGATATGATGGTGTTTACGTATAAAACATTTTATCAGTAATTATTTTTTTATTCACGTAAATCCTAATCTATACTCTTGCTAATTTCTCCAGCTACCGTCGAGTCAGTCACAAAAGCCACTTTCGGAACCCCCTTTTGTTTTTCAATTATTATATTACATTGTAAAGCAATCGGAACATCACTCGGCCTTTTTCGGAGAAAAAACCGGAAAAGACCGAGTGATGTTCCGAAAAATAAATTCACGTGCAAATACACAATTTTTCCTGATCACATGGTTGCTATCTCTACTACAAGAGATGAAAATGTTACATTACCAAGGAAAATACATTTCATATGTAATTTATCATGGATTGAAAGACACAGAAGAAAACTACATGCCTCATTTTCAATACTATGTCATGTGATTACAAGATATACTATAGGTCTGTTTTCTATTAAAGGTCGGGTGTTAGCACACTGAATCTTTCACTTTTTTAATTTATTTTACAAATATGTAACACTCAGAGGACCAGTATCAAATATCTGCATACATAATACAATTTATGTGTGCATTTACAACAGGGAATGCATTGCTTGTGTATAGAACAACGATAATTCATGATTTTATCAAGTCAACAAGTTAAACATGTTTTGCTTGATTTGTTACTTTTTAATTAACAGAGACTGAGCGACCGCAACACTCCAATACTACATGTATATACGAGATAACTTCTAACAGTTTATTTCTCATACAACTTCTGGTATCTTATTATTTAGATTAATAACGAGATGACCTTTTAATTCAATTCAAACAATTGCGGATCTGGAGGGGTGGGGGTCTGGAACAACACCCCCTCCCTCCACACTTGAATTCCCAATTAAAAGAAAATATAGTCATCTTTCACTTTAGCATTGCGTCTAATATTGCTTCATCAACTTTATCGACCGACTTGATTCGCGCACTGGGACGATTTCCAAATTCAAGGTCATGATATAATATGAAATTACGAAACAATACGGTAGCGTTTACAAATTTCACACATCATTTTGACATCAAAGTTTCGTTTTAAAATGCAAATTATTGATTGATTGATTGATTAAATATTGTTTAACGTCCCTCTCGAGAATCTTTCACTCATATGGAGACGTCACCATTGCCGGTGAAGGGCTGCAAAATTTAGGCCTATGCTTCGCGCTTGTGACCTTTGAGCAGGGAGGGATCTTTATCGTGCTACACCTGCTTTAATACGGGGCCTCAGTTTTGCGGTCTCATCCGAAGGACCGCCCCATTTTGTCGCCTCGTACGACAAGAAAGGGGTACTGAGGACCTATTCTAATCCAGATCCCCACGGGACCATATAATGTAATAGTTCATGAAGGTGGAGACAAGAAACTCAGTGATCCCTACCAAAAAGCAGAACTTGAGATCAATTAAAAATTGACCAGCATACAGACGAAGAAATTAAATTCCAACCAACAGCCCCGCCTTTGATTGGTACTGTCTGACCAGTGTCCATTATAAAAGAAACCGGTCTGCAAACCTGCAGGAAGAAACCAAATGATCACAGACCCAATGTCACTGAGGACTTGTGGCCCGCATTTGCGCGTGAAAAAAAATGACACCCCTCCCCCTTCTTAGTGGTTATCAAGAAGCAAGGGGGGGGACCTCCTTAACAAAGGGCAGATTATGTATGCAAGGTAAAGTGTACCCCTAGGATGAACTAGCAAACGAAGATACTGTGAAGGTGTGGAAGTAGATGATAAAGTTTATAAATTGAGACTCGGCCACCCACTCTATGAAAAAAAGGTAATATAACTAACTGACCGTCTTTTATCGCAAATAACCTGTGAATTGGAACGCTTCGCTCGATAATGTAGTGCGATTTGTGACGACACAGTTGAGTCTGTTTGCAATACATTTGCGAAATGCAAGAGAAGTTCTTATTCGTCCATATGTATAGGCCGGCCCAAATTTCCTTTTTTGGGAGTAGTCGGCATTTGAAAACATGGCGGTCAGATGGAAGCAAACTTCAAAGGAAGAAAGAGAACGTATATTACAGCTATATTTTGTGGGTAAAAGCTACAGAACTATAGCAGCAAAAACGAAGCGAAGCATATGTTCGTGTTTTGGTGGTGTTAAGGAGTATTTGCGAACCCACACCATAAAAACGCATAGAAAAAGTTCTCCGAGTCTCCGAAAAATTACAGAGACTGTCTTTCAATTTATCGAATATCAGAAATGGAAAAAGCCGTCAATCTATTGTAGAGAAATTTCTGCAGAAATTACTGGATGATCAAGTATGTACTGTAAGTAATGTACGGTCTGTGCAGAAAATATCTCGTGCATTGAAACACAAGCTACAACTTCTCATAAAAAGTTGACCGTTATTCCAGCCGAAACACGAAGAGAGAGAGGGTTGAAGCTTTTTTAAGTACACTTTTAAACTACACTTACATACAGATGCATGTTTTTGGATGAGGCAGCAATTATTGCACCATCAGGAAACCGTCATTATGGACATGCACACAGAAGTGAACGAGCAATTGAAGTACAACAGTACGCAAGTCCCAACACATTTACAATCAACGTATGTTGCGATTTCTTTGGATTAAATCATTACAATGTCTTAAATGGTGCGTCAAACGCAGTGGAAATGGTAACATTTTTTGTAGAAATGAGATGGAGAACCCAATGTTCAATCGTGGCGACGTGGTAATCATGGACAACTGCGGTTTTTACCACCAAAGACATGGAAAACGTTTATTGAAAGAATTACTGGCTAACCACGGTGTTGACTTGGTTTTTCAGCCCCCCCCCCCCCCCCCCCCCCCCCTACAGCTCTGAGTATAATATTACCGAATGTGTATTTGGTGTCATGAGACAGCGTTTACAAAGTAATGAGGTGTTTGTTTCGCAGTTTCCAGTATTGCCATTGTAAACGCACTGGACTACTCAGTTATGAAGCAATATATGCCTGCATTTTTCCAAAAGTTATAAGTAATGTTTAACAGAGTTATTCGATCTCACCATTTTGTCATAATTCAATGACTGTCACTATACTGAATTCTTCATTAATAAATTAGAGTTAAATAAATATCAATATAGTGCTGATGGAATAATTATTTGTGCATGTCCAGTTTCAACAAGGACTAAACTAAAATCGGCTGCTGTTTATGTCAACCTGATCTACCACTGGATCCTGGAATTGCTTAATTGTTGGAATTTACAAAATAGTCAGAAAATGGCTTTCATAACTTGCCAATAAGAACATCAGTTGTTGCAATTAATGTAAATTTACATATTTAAATTACTCACAACATATTATGCTATTGTTATACTGTTAGTTAATTGTAACAGTTTTGTAAATTCCATGAATTTAAATAATTCCAGAATCCACTGTTCACACTCTACCCCAGTTTGTTTTATTTAGCTCACCTGAGCTGAAAGCTGAAGTGGGGTTTTTCTGATCGTTTCTTGTGTGTCTGTCAACTTCTCACATTTTCGACTTCTCAGGGCCAACTTCAAATTGGCAAAACGTATCCTTAGGGGAAAAAGATTCAAGTTTGTTCAAAAGAAGGACAAAGCCTTTCTCTAAGGGGAGATAATAGTGAAATATTAAAAGTACACTGAACATCTTTTTTTTTAAATCTCCTGAACCACGGAGCCAATTTCATCTGACGTGGTACCAATTATCCTTTGGTAAAGAGGATTAAACTGTTCAAAAGTGAGGGACCATGCCCCCTTCAAAGGGGAGATGACCACAAAAATTCTCAACAACCACTGGGTGAGAAATGTTCCAGTTTGAAGTTTTACATGCGTATAGGGAAAATCTTTAATATGGGCTAGGGTGAGCGATATGGCCTATCGGTCTCTTGTTAACATTATTCTTGTTCTCGAGATTATGGAATGAGCATTATTTTGAAGTCGACGACATTTGTAATTACTAAATAGGAGTCCTGATTTTATTTGTATCAATGGATAGCTGCAGAACTGTAGCTCTCTAAAATAAAAATTTATGTTGTCAGATCAGTCACCTTGAAGTTTGACCTAATTCTGAAAAATTTAACTAGGCCATAAGTTCTGAATGGTTTGTGACAGGTCTTTCATATTCATTTTTGTGGCATGACCTTTCTTGGGTACTAGAAATTACTTTGCTGCCACAAATGTATCTTCTTTTTATTTTATTTTAACACCTTCCACTACATACAAACAAACAACATTGACAGATGACACATTCAGCTAACAAGTCAGTGATAAAATTATTAATGTATGAAAGCATATATTTATGGTGTGAAAGGTCTTTTTGGAGAGAGAGGGAGAGGTACAAATGTATCATTTCTTAGCAACAGATTTTGATAAAAATACATAGAACAATTCAAAATTTGAGGAGGGAAATAAATGAAATTGAACATGTTGAAGTGACGGAAGAAATATACACTATAAGTATAACATATTAATTTACATGATCAATAATACAAGATTCACATACCATTTGCCAGTGTTTTTCATACTCATCATATCTACAATTTCTTAAAAGCAAGTATTTCTCAACCATAATTCTGTCTGTAATTATTTTTGTAATTGCTGATATATGAACTTGAGGCTTATTTTGATATTTACTAGAAAAAATGTAATGTTTAACTATCAGCAGAATCAAATTTTGAAATCTATATATATGTCTATTATGGTATTTACCAAATAACACAGTAATTTTGTCAAAATTTACAGGGATATGAAACTGGTCTAAAATCCATTCTTCTACCTCACACCATAGTTCCCTTATTTTTTGACAGTCAAAAAATAGATGTTCTAAAGTTTCTATATCAACTCCACTTTTTCGGCAGTGAAGTGTGTATCTTGCAAAAAGTAAATATGATGATTTTTTGGTTTGAGAATTTTGAAAACATCTCTTCTTTTATTCATGTCACCGAGCCCCTGACAATTTAATGTAAGTATTTTAAGATTGTTTTCACTTAAGTTTTTATCCATGACATCCTAAGTTCAGACAGGAGAATTGCATATGTACCTCTACAGAAAAAGAAAAGGCCAGAAAAGCCGAAAGACATTGAAAAACAGACATTTGAATAAAAGACAAGGATTATAACTAGCCACATTCTCGAAATTGCTAAGGTGTCCGAGCAAGATCCACCAAAAACTAACAGTGATATATTACTCGTAGAAAGGAGAAAATGAAATCTCTAATAAAGTAAATACATGTTTACATTTGTTGAGAATAACTCATTGCATAGTCCATACCAAAATTTATATATAAGAAGTTTGATTCAGCTGTACTTAGTGTTTTAATATCATTCAGGGGGAAATTATTTTTCAAAAACAATTACAACGTTCTGTATATACTGCAAGTAGTTCCGTTGGACTGTTCCCTGCATTACGGCCAATAGAGAAAAGGTTAAAACAATTATGTGAACAGCGCTTCTGATTAGGAAAAAAATTGGACTATACAATAAGATTCACCTCGTGTTATGCATATCAAGAATAAAACTTACTTCGTCAATTATATACACAGTCAAGTGTTAGGCACACTATCCTCACACAGCACTTGCCCTATCTCCTGGAACAGCGTTTTTTACAGCACTAAGTCCGGCAGTTTTAATATGAGTGAACCTACGGGGTCCTATCTTTTCACCGAACCATCGTGATACTACAACGAGCGAATTTTCCGTGTCATTGTCTTTGAGCGCTTTTAGAAGTGATCGTCCGGCCCCGTGTTCGCCGTAGTCGTCTGATCCTTCGTGCGTGATCCCGTCCGAACTCGTGAAGCGGTACGCATATACGTTGTGGCTGGCACTCGGGATGGAATCCAGACGCATTATTTCCAACAATGCTATTCTGACCGCCTTGAATGAGTCTACTGGTGTAGAATGGGCAAGAAACCGGTTTCCATTGTCTTCAATAGATTTCCCTGGTGTGATCAGTGTTTTGACCTCGTCTGATGTAATCACTTCGTCTGCTGTCGGTCTTGAGCCCACCTTGTCCCGGTAAACGGAGTTACTCTGAGTGAAGACAAGCCTGTCACCTTTAATTTTTGTGTCGATCTGTCGTTCCGAGTACCTTTTCTGGATATCAAACAGCTGTTTCCTTTTCTCGCGCGTCTCCTCCGGTAATTGTTGAGCAACTCTGATGGCTGAGTTCTTGGCTTTTAACACTTTAATTCCGTTCATCACCACATCCTTCTGAGATTTGTCGGTGAATTGCACACAGACCGGTCTTGGGAATTTTCTGCGCGGATCATACTCCCCTAACCTGAAGACTTTCAGGACTCCTAGGTTGTCTGCCACTGACCTCTCTATGTCCATCTCAGAAATAAAAACATTCCTGATAATATCTGGAAGGTTCTCTGTGGTCTGTTTTCCTTGGTTCCTCTCAGGCACCCCACTAACAATTACGTTGTTTTCCATGGACTTAGTTTTTAACTCCAATATTTGTTTATTCTGGGTTTTCACCTGGAATTCAAGCCGGATCACATAATCCATGAGTCGCTTCATTTCGCATTCCATCTTTTTCTGGCTGTCTTGCAATTCAGAAATTGTGTATAAAGTGTCATTCGCCTGTTCCTGCACACTTTCCAGTCTTTCGTTTATGCCGTTTCGCGATCTCACTTCTTTTGTTAATTCGTCCAGATCTCTTCCCTGCCCGTCCAGCCTCATCATGAAATTCGCTAAGGTGTTCTGGATGCTAGTAATGCCCTGCATAATGTCTCTAACACGGAAATCGTCTGTAGAGTCTTTACTGGTGTCCACTTCCTCGGCCGCTCGCTTCTTAGGGTTCTCCGTCATTTTTGATGAGTATCTCCTCACGGTCTATTCACTGAGGGCAACACAGGTTTTTCTCAAATAAAACTATATAAACACTTAGTTTCACTCTTACACCTGCATAACATTCAAGAGAAGTTCCTTCAAAACTTATGTAACCACAATCTGAGTCTCATGAATCATATAAAATCCAGTTTTTGGTGAAATAAAACCGCTCGAACTGAAAAACACAACCTTACATGTCGAGCATGCGCAGCAGAGCCACAAATGTATCTTGTTTATAAATAGTAAATTTCATTCATTGTAAAGAAGATGAAGGGTACACTGAACTGTCTGTACTTAAATGAATTGAATATTTCAAAGTTTATTTGAACTTGCTGCACCTTAGCATTTCATAACTGGGAATACATTCTGAAACTCCTGGAAGTTATATAAATGAAAATGAATCAAACTTGTACGGCTACAACTAAACACCATTATTTCTTATATTTCCCAATTTGAAAAAACAAATTATCTAACTTCTTTATCAATAAAAATATTACAACCAATTTTTCAGCATAAAGCATGTACAATTTGAAGAGTGTTTCACTACAATGACAACATTACAGCAAAGCTTAAAGTATCTTCGTGTTGTTTCTTATCAACCACCAAGACATGTATAAAGTATAAATGTACAACTAACTTTCAAACTCGAACCAATCAGCAGAGTTGCAGAACAGAAATTAATATACAATGCTACACTATTGTATTTGTGAAATGTCAAAATATCTGTTCAAACATTTCACAGATCACAGTCCTTTGGTAATGGCGGGTTCTTTGGTGGTGAATTAAATAGTAATGGCGGAAGGGGTCAAATTTATAGGATACATGTCATTTCCATATTTGTCATACCTATGGTTTGGGTACATGAAACACTGATAAGGAGTTGTTGGATAATAAGGGTTGTCGTTCTGGGCAATTTGAAACGGAGAGCTCTGTTGTAGTACATGTAATGGCTGCTGGACAGATATGCTGGATTGGAAGCCGACCACATCGGCTGGTTTATATGATCCGTACTCCTTGGGATTGCTTTGCATTCAACTGCATCTGTAGCATTGGGCTTTTGTGGATCTGACATAGTGTCAAAGCTGGGAACTTGGCCGGTGACTGTTGATTTCCCCTTCATCATCAGGCTATTTATTCAAGAAGGGGGAATGATCTTCAGGAATTTGACCATTAGAAGCGATTTTAATATACCGCAAGTCCCGATGTCAATTTTGTGCTCCCTCTTTAGTTTCACAAAGATGTTAATAGTGGACGCATTGCCGACACGGAATTGGTATTGTTGTGGTTTTGAAACATTCTGATGCTGTTTAATTCATCATTTATATTCTTTAGTCGCCTCTCGATATCACTGATTTCTTTTGCTACCGAAAATAAAAAAGTGATATTTCATCCATAAAGACTGCCCAACCCTTCAACGTCATCCATAAAGACTGCCCAACCCATCAACGTCATCCCTACCCATGATAGGATTACAGCTACTGTATTTATTTGTTTGTTGAGGGTAAATATTAAATGATTATGAATTCCACATTTTGAATACTCTGGGTTTTCAATGTGTGCATGTTGGCTTAACTACAAGTTTTAGTTTCACCAGTGTCCTATGGAGCATTTGTAATTTGAACAGTATATTACACCAATTTCTCCATGTGTATTCGTGGATAGAATTATGTAGTTTAATATATTATTATTATTATTATTATTGCATACACATTATGACTTTAAATGTTCGAAATTCCATAATAAATTCATTAATTAGAATAGGTATTCCTATTTCACAAGTATTTTCATTTACTTCACTTGTACATTTATTATATATATAACCTTTTGAGGTAAGGAACTTACCTCAGTAACAGCATGCTTATGGTCTGGGTGTTTTGCTTCAATACCGCACACCTGGTACAACTCTCAGGACTGGAAAGAACATGACTTGTTGCCCCGATTCATAATGGATCGGTGTCGCTTTCTATGACAATTATCACGTGACGACCTCGTGATCGTGTTACCAAGAACGCCAGTCGTTTTGGGGGGATTCAAAGGCTTTCATCTCCGACAGTTCGTCTTTTTTATGCAATAATAAAATTGGAAGAGTGCCTCTTTTTCCGTTACGTTTATCAACCTCTTTGTCAAGAGAGTTACTGGTATCGGGAGCCCGCGACGTGGATGGTGCTGACTGGTCGGGGTGCGTTTTTCAGGAGGCCTATTTGGGGAAGTGTCATCAATGTTCTCGAACCTAAAACGTTTGGGCCCTGGCACTACTCTAGATTTTTCACCACCAAAATCCTCCAGACACCTTTCTTTTAATTCAGCATTTGTGCTTGGGGTTTGTAGATTCACGATTCTGTCCACCAACATGCGTCGGAATACACGTGGAATGTTCATGTCCTCCACTTCATACGGCCTTAAATATTTTAAAATGTTGCGTCATTTCTTACGGCTAATTTTATAAACTCTTCCTTGTATGTTACTAAACCCTCATCGATCTCTCGTAAATAATTTTCTAATCCGTCCATCTTAACACCAGAAATTCCCGAAATTGACTAACTCCGCGCGAGAAAGTGGGCGGGCTCGGTCCGACCAGTAGAAACTCTTGTTGTATTACATCAAACATGTGATTTAATTGTTCAGTTGTGTTATTCAAATGTGTCGTCACTCAATGCAATACTGTATCGGGCGAAGCGTTCTAATTCACAGGTTATTTGCGATAACAATTCAAAAATGTGACATTGAATGTTTTTTTTAATGACTTGAAGTAGTAAGTGAACATTTTCTCGTTTCTCATAAATATGCATGACACAATTCGGCCAATCGCTGAGGTTTGTAGCACAGGTTAGTCGGAGATTTGAACTGTTTATAGAAAACTTGCTCTTTCACTTCTAACGCACAGGCACTTGGGACATGGATCATGATCATTCCACACCCCCCCCCACTCTATTTTTTCTGAAAGTAAAGAACGATGTCTAACCAATGTATTGATATATGCTAATCCAGTGTTTTGACTTGCTGTAAGTGAAAAATCAGGCGAGGCAGATGACGTGAAAAGAGTTGCATGCCTTCTCTTCTTATAATAACTCATAACGTAAATTTTACTAATACGTGACAGAGACGAAAAATAACATATTTGGGTGATCTTTAATGCATATTTTCAAAATGTAGGTAGAAAAAAAAAATAGTGTATCTGTTTCAGATCAGAAAAATAGAGTAATAAGGTGGGGGGGGGGGTATTTAGAATGGTCATGCTCCATGCTCCAAGTGCCTGTGTTCTAACCATATGTACACAAATACGGCGACAGCAATAACAAATGAACAAACATGACTCGTTGGGGAATAGGATTTAAGACACTGGGTTTCATGACCACATCCATTATTTAGATCAAAGGCCTAAAGGGCCACAAAGGCGTTGAGTGCAATATCATATACATTATAGGTTTCTCAATAAATTCAGAGGGCAGGTAAATTAGACAAAGTAAGAGAAGAAATGTTTGAGTGCCACAGGAGACATTTCCTCATGTTTAAGTACATAGATAAAGCAAAATGTGTTTAGTTACATAAAAGGAAAGCTTGAAAAGTTGCTTATTCTAACAAGTTCATACAGGTAACCTCCTCGTGCTAGATAATATCCCCTCAAGACTAGATACATTACAAAGGCTATAATAAATAATTGAAATTGCAGACGAAAAATGCTGAAAAGAATAGAACTGCTTCGGAATGAGACTACTTATTTATAAATGTTATATCTCCTGTTCATGTATGATGTAACAATTATAGGGTATTAACTCTCTGTTTCAATCATGTCTTACAATTCAAAAGTTCAACGTAATATGTAGTAAGGTTATTGGAATTCTGAACAAGATTCAATTCCCAATGAATGCTACCTAGCCTGGGTTTCATCGCAAAATAACCTGTTATTTTCGTCGCGATGCACACGCTACTTTCGTTTTGCTTAATTGAGAATCGGGATCGGGATTGCCGAAAACAAAACCGGAAATAGTCTTTGTGGGTTTTTTTTGTAATAGTAATATAACCATGACATTGTGCAATTTCACCTCTTTAGTATCTATTTGTTTCTACTGATCTGAAATAAGGATTCTTGTTGAAACTACAAGGCTAGAGATATAAATGAAAACCAAATTTCAGCAGGTTTTCTGGTAAGTGCTTCATGATATCGTGCGACACAAATTTCGCGGGAATATCTGTTTTGTAGTAAACCCATCCGCGAATAATGAACTTCTCTTACCAAACAATTGTTATTTAACTATTGGACGAAGATATAATAAAATAAACAACGACATCAACGAAGGAAATGGTATCGTGTCTTTCAAATATCAATTAAATTCAATGTTTCAAAGTCTTGAATCGCAAGAAAAGTTCAATACCAATAGGTACTATTTGATTTCGCCCATTGAGATCGAATGAAAGGCGATGTAGAGGTAAAATCCTGCATCATCACTAGAAGGCTCTCAAGCAAGCTCAACGCCATAATACACATGGCTGCGTAAACCACGGCTAAACGTGAATTCTGTTGGCCATCGAATTACATCATACTCGTCATGCATATTCATGAGAAACATTTTATCATTCATATCATGCACGTATGCATCAGTAACAAAACATGTGTATCAGTAATAATAATAATATGTACGTATATCCGTAATGGTTTGCATGTGCATCAACAACCTGTATATATATATATATATATATATATATATATATATATATATATAAAACACCTGTGTACCGGTAATAATCTTTGTATACACAATTATATTCCGAAGTGTTTAAAGAGTTATCGCTCTTTGCCTACAGGGGTCGTTGATGACGTCCGCCATTACTGTGCTGATAAACAAAATGCCGTATGAGAGAAGTGGAGGGCGAAATTGTATTGTTTTTGGCTGTAGCAACAATCAACGAAAATTTCTTTTCCGTCATATGCCTTGGAATTTATCAAATAATCTACTAAATCTTCATAAACAAGATGGGGCCAATGTTTTATGTCATTTGTCTTCCATCCCGTATCTGAATCGTGTGGTGGATCTGAAAATTTGAACATCTCTTGACAATTTTTGCTTTTAGAATAAAAGATTGCACTCTTTAATACCAATATTTCTGAAATTTATTAGTTTTGAATTCCAAGAAAAAATGGAGAAAAAAAAAAACCCCCCAAAAAAAACAAAACAACTAAAAAACAAAAACAAAAAACAAAAAAAACAAAAACAAAAAAAACCCAAAAAAACAAACCGATACACAGAATGTAATATCTCTGCTTAATCCTACTAGATTTTTTACAATAAAAAAAAAATTTAGATAGGGTCTACCTGATATTGTGTCCCCCCCCCCCCCAACTCGGTGGATCTCGTTGTAATACACTATCAAAATTGAATAATAACTAGCAATAAAGATTCAATCCATATAGCTGTTTTACGGACAAATTATACGATTGGACATCTAAATTAACAACAAAAACAACAACAGAAATGCTGAAATTGAAAAAAAAAATCCGAAGGAAAAAAAATAATAAGATAACAAAAAGTCAGATCCAACACATCTTCCGTTGAAAATTCCACGATCCATCGCTAATTTTATTACTTCATACATTGCTTTATATTGAAATGAATTTGTAATGTCTCAAGTCGTCTTTACGAGTTTCTTTTTACTTCGTGATTTATTATGCAAAAACACTGGGAACTGAAAGTTGGGCGGATCGCGGATTTAACTAAAATTATGGTAGAAATAAGATTAAAACGTAAAAACCACGAAATATTATGAATGTAACATATGTTAAAATCTTACTGTGACTCTTCTTATCCATCGTGTTCTCAGACAAATATTGAAAATAGATGAAAATATCGATGAACACCAGTTCTTGCTTAGCTTTGTTTACAATGATATCAGCACAGTGATGGCGTGCGGTCACATGATCAAAATATGTCAGCCCCCAATTATGACGTAATATAATTGTGTATAGGTAATAACGTGTGTATCAAGAATTATAATGCATGCGTATCGGTTATAACACTTATAATTATGTAACTTTAAATTGTGATAAGTCAACAATAAAAAGAAATTTCATGCTACATGTTGTAACGAACAATAATATTCATAAGTAACAGATTCGCATTCCATATTACACATGCGCATTGACAAATGGTATGTTACGTTTATGAAACAAGACGTATGGAACGATCACTTATAAAACTCCGTGGATTTTGTTTGAGATTTGTAGATTTCTTCTAGATTCGGGATATATAATTCAGAGTCAAATATCCACCCCTTTCCGTAATACGTCACATCGCCTGACGCTGTATAACGGAATGAATGGCTGCAGTACTGGTATGAGGCTCTCAGTAATATTGTCTGCCGTCTCTAATTTGTGGTCGTGGTATCTGGCCGTTCCTGCAAAATGGAAAATATATTCTATTCAATTTCAACCAATCGAAATGACACACAGGAATAAATACGAACCACCAGTAACAACTTAATTATTGATTTAAATATCAGGAATTGTTGCATAATGGTAAGCAGTGACCACTTACATTGCCTTAACAGAATACGCCCTGACGTAATACTTAATGTAGCTGGATATTCCAAAAAGTAATATTGGAAGTTAACTGAATACTTTTAAGAAATGAGATATCATTTTTTTTTTAGTGTTATTAGGATTTGACATGGAGTTGGTCACATGATCAAATCTTATAAGCCCAAAGGGCGTTTCAGTAGATTTGATCATGTACAAACTTCACGTCATATCCCAATAACGCAAAAAGTGATCTCACATTTCTTATATTTACATTTCTGTTTCGATTTGTGTTATTCTTATTAAGCTTCCATACTTGTGTAGGCAGACGATCGTACAGCATAAGAAATAGTTCGTCAATTTTTTTTGGAATAAATTAATTAAGAACAATATCTAAGAGAATAAATTTGATGCTTACAGAGAATGACTCTTAATGTGTTCAACAAATCATTTGGATTTTTTCTGTCATATCGTGAAGGAATGACGTTTATACCTTAAGGAACTCTTCTGAATTTAACAATTATGATCTGAAATTTTCAAATATCTGTGCATTAAAAGTGTAGTGCTTAAAGAAACCAAATGTACAACACCATATTATAAAAAAGTTGATTAACCAGAAATCTCTGCAGCATGAAATTTAAGACAAGGAGTAAAGACGTGCAAAACCAATTTGAATTATCAAAACAAAACACATCGTGACCTTCTACATCAACACGTGAACTGTGACATCAATTAAATATCAAAAAGAGAATTCATATTTTGTGACTAATACGTCGATTGAGGGGTCTCTTGTACTTACATGTGGACAAATAAAAGATTCACCCTGGAAAATTTTGAAAG